>JAIPRM010006287.1:0-18956 GCA_025469315.1 Stegophylla sp. TES_Ste_2020 | reverse complement strand
TATGTCAAAAAGTAATTTTCAATTTTACGGAAATTTCGGTAATTGCGTATTTTGCCGTTTTTTGTCAATTTTTTTTCAGTTTTTTCGTGTTTTTAAGAAAAGTATTGAGAAAATGGAAAAATGACCTGTTTAAAGTACCATCTAGGTATGATTCCGGTTCTATAGAGATACTGATCGAAACTTTTGAACAAGTATTTCTATACGAAAAAGTGTTCACAGAAAGAGAAAAAAAAAAAATAAACATCATTGTAAAATCATATGATTCCTCACTTCGTTCAGAATCTAAAATAAGCAAATTTAATAGTTTGCCAGAGGTGAAAGAAGATAACACCACTGATTAGTAATATTTTGGAAAAAAAATTATAATATAGTATTTATGATTTATAAATATGCTACTAAATCTTGAAATTAGCAAAATATGTATTTATATGCCTAAAAAGGTCAAATATACTAATATATGCAAAATAAGTTTGCATATTTAAAATCTTGACTTCATGAATAGGATTTATATTGTATTCCGGTATAATTCTGGCCGCGCTAAAATAAATGCAGTCATAAACATCCGAGCTCTAGTACCTAATTTATATTAATGAAAATTTAATACACATTTTTCTTTTTGTTATAGTTTATCTACATTTTATTTGAAGGGGTGAAATTACACGTTTTCTCCTTCATTTTATACAGGAGAGGCAACTACCCTCCCTGTCACCACAGTTCCTGCACTACTGCCTTTCAATAATATTTTGCATAAACTAGAAGTCAATTAGTTCAGTAGTTTTATAGTTATGCGAAAAAAAAAATATGAACTATTTGTTTATTTTATGTGTTATATGGGAATATTGTTGTTCGATATAATATACACTGTCATCGCTACGCTTCTCTTTTTTTTAATCAGAGCGTGCAATGACCGTTGCGCTGGATATATCTAATAGGTATATTTATATACATAGACGTAGGCGTGTGCAGACATTTGGTATGGGGTGTGCCATGAAGAAATGAGCCACTTTTTTTAATATAACTCTTACCCTTCCAAAAAAAATAAAAAATCAAATGCAAATTAATAAAAAATATAAATTTATAAAATATCATGTACTACTAGTATTACTACTTGTGTTTCACAACAATATTTTTATTTTTGATAAAGTTTTATAACCAAGTAAATACATTTAAATATTAAATATATATAAAACAAAAAATTTAAAAATATAAACAAGAAAGCTGCACATGCTTCGTACCACGTATATTCTTCGCTCCCCGGGTCAGATACTCTTGGCGGGTGTGTAGAATTTTAAAGAAGCAATGAATCATTTCTTCAATAAAACGATTCTAAACGAAGAAAATTTTATAAAGAACAATAAATGTCGTCATTTTCAATACACTCACCACTGAATCGAAGAGCTAAGAATACCCGTTGTGTGAAGTTTATCCGGATTTCTTATCTATACTTTATTTTACTTTTTTTTATCCAATAAATAAAGAAAAGGAAAAAAAAATGAGAAAAAAAGTGTTAAAAAAATGTCAAACATTTTTTCCACATTTTCAAAATTTTCTTGCACCAAAATGTTTCTCATATTATTATCTATCTATGTTAAAATTTTCATAAAGTTTAAATCAAAAAATTATGGTTTCCGAATCTTTTTTGTTAAATTTTGGATAGTCCCCCCAACCAAAAAAAAAAATAATCAAAGAATTGAAAATTCAAAAAATTACCGCTCTAGAGAAAATTCGGTTTCAATAAGTTGCTGATCAAGACTTTTGAACAAGTATTTTTGCAGGCGCGGCTCCAGGGGGGGGTGCCGAGGAAGCCATGGCCCCCCAGGCCTACTGCGGAAAGAAGTTTTTCAACTCTAAGAAGAGTAAAAACTTGGCTTCGATCGAGAATGACTGAAGATAGGCTGGTTAATTTATGTGTAATAAATGCGCATAAAGAAATTGATTTGTATAATAACATAGATGATATTTTAGATATTTTTGCCAAGACTAAAAATAGACGTCTAGATTTTATTCTTTAAAATGTGTTTCTTTTAGTTTTTGTTTAGGGACTTGCCCCCCCCCAAATAGGTTCCTAGAGCCGCGCCTGTATTTTTATATGAAAAAGTGTTCACAGGAAAAAAAATAAACATCATTGCAAAAACATTAGTTTCATCACTTTGTTCAGAATCTAAAATACAAATAAGTAAAATAAAATTAATAAGTACATACTACTTATAAGTTGTACTAAAATTAAACTTGAATACTTGTGATTATTTATTATATTTAGTATTTAACATAAAAGTATATTACATTTTAAAGAAACGATAAATAATTTCTTCAAAAATACTATTCTGAGCGAAAACTTCAAATACTATATAATAATAATAATTAGCGATAAGGAAATATTTAACAAAATGTTATTTAATAATGTTGGGTATTCAATATCTGTGTGCGTGCATGCGTGCGCGTGTGCATGAGGTAATAAATTTCCAATTTTTTCAAATTTCTATACTTACCTCGAAATTGGTCAAATGGTTTTGAAATTTTTATGAGGTATGCACGTGACTATTTTTAGTAGTTAGTAAAAATTTCAAGTCACTATCTCTATTGTTTTGGAAGTTATTACTAATTAACTAAAATGTATTTCATGATAATAATTATTTCGGTATTTCAACAATATTTGTCAGTACTTTTTCCGATTTTTCTTCAATCAAAATCTTATAAAACATTAAATTATTTGTCCGCAAAAATTTTAATACATCAAAATTTTTGCCTTGTAATTCTCTATCAATGTACCAAGTTTCGTTAACATCGGTGGTACCTATTATTTTTTACATGCGTCGAAATGTGTAATTTTAAGTAAAATTATTGATTCCTATTAAAATACCAAATTTAAACAGTTTTTTAAAAAAAAGTTGACTAAAGGTCCTTGAGATATTTTTAGTACAGTTAGAAATACACATCGATATGTTTGTATTAAATTTTCAGCTCTTAATATCTAAATATTAAAATTTTATGAATTAAAAACTAACAAAAAACGAGAAATTTCCGTAATTTTCAAAATATTGTATTTATCTTAAAATTGGTCAAATGTTTTTGAAAATTTCATGAGGTGTGCATGTAATTATTTTTATTAGCTGGTCAAAGTTTCAACTATCTAGCTCTATTATTTTGGAAGTTACATTAAAAAAAAAAAAATCTAGTTTTTGAATATTCGGGTTATGCCGTCTTTTACCATTTTTTTGTCAATTTTTAGGTGTTTTGAGCATACGCTTAGAAAAAGTATTGAGAATTTTAAAAAATGACCTCTCAATAGTACCAACTTGACAACACACACACACACAGATCTGTAAAACCAATACATTCCTCGCTATCACTCAGAGTCTAAAAATGCAAGTTTACATATTAATAAGCACATTTCCTGAAAATTTCAAATGAATGATACCTATGGTAGTGTTACTGCTATATATGTATCTCATAGGCAAATAGCCAAATCAGGCATACTGCCATTTTCCTAGACAAATGGATAAGTTTCAATCAATATTGTCCGTTTTCCTAGCTAAGCTAGGTAAATGGCCATTATAATGAATGGCAGCATAGATTTATTATGCATAACTTATAACAAATATACTTAATTTAAAACATTTGCTTTCATACTATTTTAATATTAGCTTTTTCAAAAATTTTAAGATTTTTTATCATAACACAGAAAAACAATCAATTAAATGATATATTTTGAATAAAATAAAATATAATAAATTGCATAGATCACGTAGATAATACTGAGTTTTGACAACCCTATTTTGACTTAAAGCACAGATATGTAATTTTCTGGTTTACTCATTGTCAGCATAGGCGCCCAGAAAAGGTGGCAAGGTGGGGAATTTGCCCCCTTCTGGACTTTCCAAAAGTGATTCTAACTGTTATACTCATAGTTGACAGATAAATATTTCATTGATATTCTGACTACATCATATAAATTTATAATTTTATTTTGATATAGTGAAAATTAATAATAAATTAAGAAAAATAAAAAAAAGTATATTCATAATGCAGATTTTCATGGTATAAAGAACGCTGTATTGAATGCAGTAAAGACCCTTGAATAATACATTATAAATCTCAAAAAATTTACTTAAGCTACACTCACATGTGTTGTCTCTGTCTTACACATAGCGAATCCCACACTTCACATGGCTAATTTACGTTCAGCATTACCAGTTTTTCGTTGTTAATTTTAATTTTAGAGTGAAGAGATCTATTATTAAACATAAATATTAGAACAGTGACGCACACAGAGGGAGGGGGGGTTAAGGCGTTACAATCCTCCCAGAAATATTTTTATTATATATGACGTATTATTATGTCAATTACCTGTTTTATTTTCATTAATAATTTTAGCAGCTAAGGCGATGGTTATTGAAACATTACAACGTAGTAGAATAATATATTTTTTGACGGGAGTGAGTCACACTCAAGCTACAGTCACTAGCGCAACTTGGAAAATATTTTTAAGGGGGGGCTAATATGTTTAGTTGATTGATTTAGCCCCCCCAAAAGCCATTAACCTTATGTAATTCTTAAAAATTCTGGGAGAGCTATGAGTAGTTTTGAGGGGGCTTAGCCCCCTTAGCTCCCCTCTGATTTGCGCCTATGGCTACAGTCTTGAATTTAATTTTTTTTATTTAAGCATATTCGTCTCAGTGTGTTATGTATTCATAGTTCCTTACTGTGGTTATTTAAAAATCAAGCATTATACCCTTCTGCGCTGCTGATTTTACAATCCACATAACTTTCAATGATCAGTAAACTATCATGACACAATATATGATCACAATATTATCCCATCTATTCTTTTAAATTCCATAGAAAGTAAACATTAATAATAAAATTGAATGCATTAAAAATAAATGAAGAATATTATTTAATAATAACAATTATTTTATTCATTCATTATATAGGTATGGCATATAATTACAATAAAATGATACAAAGGCGAAATTCCTCCAAAAAGCTAAAGCTTATGATTAAAAGGATTACAAGATACTATGCAAATGTACACATACTTAATTCATATTGTATAAAATATATTATTTATAATTAATAATGAGTAATGGCATAAAAATAAAAAACACAAGAATAACCTTAAATCTAATTGTAAAATTATATTTTCTATACATAAATAAGTTAAAGAAACTAGTAAAAGTTTATTGTCAAATAAAATCTTTTAAATTAAGTGACAAAAGGTATTTCTTTAAATATATAAATGAGTAAAAACAATAAATATTTATTTTACATATTATCAATACAGAAACGAACAAATGCATAGTAATGGGTAAAACTTGATATGGATAATGGTTAGGTGGCATTTCAATTTTTTTTATAACGTATATGATAATTATAAGAACAAAAAATAATTGTGCTCTTTTATTTAAAAATGAACAAATTAGTAATGTAGTTTGATTTAAAATTTGAAAAAGAATATTCATTAAATAAGATTTTTAAGTCGAATTTAGGTTTACTAAATATAAATTTAAATAATTAGAGAAGGAAATTGAAAACCGAAACAATGATTTAAAAACTTGAATTTTAAGATTTTTCTTTAATAATAACTTATTTATTTTTGTACCACTAAGTGATTTATATTATAAAACAAATGTAATAAAATTAATTTTAAATATGTACTGTCCAGCAAGTTATTTTTTCATAATATTTACAGTTACCTTAAAAGCCTATTTTACTTAGGTTTTCACTAATATATAGGGCGATACGCTGGTGCAAAAATGTTTAAGCTCATTTAATGTTGATAATAAATTAAATACTGTGGGCTGACAATATTAAAACACATAAAAATAACCTATAAAACGCTGAAAAAAAATAAATTTTTACAAACATATTAAAACTAACTTTATACAACAAAACACAAAGTTAAAAATAATTTTAACATCTCAAAGACATGAACTTGTAAAGGCAATATACAAAATTGTTGATACTTATATATTTGCAATACCTAATCAATTATTAATGAAGCCAATGTCAATCGAGGCAAGTTTATAAACAGCAATTCATGTTTTTCAATTACACAATTACAATAATAACCTACTAAAATTATGATTATTAAACATATTGATTTTTATTTCTATATTTATTCATTATTTTGTATATAATCAGGCAATGCTCCAGTCATTTTTTATAAGACTGCTTATAATACTTATTAGTTATAACTATTTATTAGTCACTTATTTATAGAAATACACCTAGAATTTAAAATAATATTTATGTACAGTAACAAATCAGAATTGAGCTGGCTAGGGAAGTAAGGAAGATATATCTTCTGGGTTTTCGATAATTATAAGAAAATGGAATGGCCAAAATGTGGTCACAATAATTTGAAGTAGATTTAAGATTGTTTCATAAAAATAATAGGTACAGTCGTTGCCAGATAAATTGACATGCCAGCGGCAATGAGATAATGAAAAACCAGGAGTTCCCCGTACTAGAATATTATTACCAATTGCACTTATAAAGCACAAATATGCAAAATAAGTTTTAAATATTTTGCAATTTAATTTTATAGTATATTATTTTATTTTATTTTATTTTACGGGAAAGACCCTTTTTAACATTAACATGTACAGTTTGTAATTAAATATTTACATTAGGTAGTTAAACATATAATACAAAGTAATCTTAACATTAAAGAAAACACCAAAAATAACTTAACAATATATTTAATATATAGAATACAGAATAATTTAAAATTGAAAATTGGGGTCCATATTGACGTTCCTCATTAATCTTCTTAGCGGTTCATTTGCAAGATAACTGGTGGCAAGTGGGACATAAAAAGATGCAGTGGATCTAGTTAATCATTGCGGTACTTTAAAACATATTAGTGAGACAAGTTCAGAAGATTCAATTGTACCAATGTTTGAATAAATCAGTGAAGATTGATACAATTACTACAATACAATTCAATCATTTATCAATTCAATTGTTAAGACCACAAATAATGAATGTGTGTTCTGGATATAGGTGCATTAGGTGATCGATGGTATTAACATGAGATTCATAAATAGAAGGAGATTGAGGAGCAATGTAGACACCACCAGCAATAAAACTAAATGAACCAATTGAAAAACAAACAAATATTTGTTCAACATTTAACTCAGAAGCAGGAACAGACAACACTGGGATATCTTTATGAACGCCAATAAGAACCCCACCACCACAAACAATTACTAGTAGCACTACATTGATCATACCTAAAAATGTTGTAGTTACTAAGTCCTAATTCAGTATTCATTTAACCATGTTTCAGTGAGTACAATAAAACTATAATTAAAAGCTGATGCATTACAATTAAAATTAAATAATTTAAAACTAAGACCACGACAATTTTGATAGAATCCAGACAAGAAGGGAGCTACTTGATGAAATAGTTGACTGATGGGCGTTGATTTACTTCTCCGTTTTTATACATTATATTATATACTGATATATCTAATTATTAATTAACTATCACCATTTCTTGAGGAAAAATAATTCATTATAAAAAGAAATTATACATTTTACCTATAATATACATTAAGTTATCTATAGCTATTTATTTACTATAAAGTAATAAAAAGTAAAAACAAAACATAAATAATGAAAACAGTATTGTATTAATTAACTAAAATATTTATGATGAAAAATAAATACATAATTTAAATATGTATGTTTTTGTGTGAGTTTCACGTCAACACTTGTTATGGGTGTATATTTAAAACTTGCCAACATTTCTAGGGAAAAATTTAAATACAAAAACTCCTAAATTCAACATAATAATACAAGTAATGATCTTAGGAAAGTTTATATTATATTATATTTCAAAAATATTTTCAATCTTTTTATTTTGAACTAAATGTATCTATAATAATTGTATATTAAATTATGAAATAAAATTGAAATGTTTAAATATATAGGTAATATGCAAAAATATGGATTTTAATGGAAAATGTACACCAACACATTAAATATGCAAAAATATACAAAATAAAAATTTGCCATTCTCTTAAGTTAAGTATGATCGATGGAAATCCAAATAATGCATGTAATTTATATGCAAAATCCGCTTTTTAGTAATCACTAATACAACAAAGGAAATTTACACTTACTGAATCTAAAACAATACTTGCAAATAAAAAAATTAATAAATAAAGAGCTTGAAATAAAAAAAAAGTAAATATTCTTTTTAGTACATTTTTTTCCATGATTTTCAGGTTTATGACTGGTCCATGGTGAAAATTCAAACAAATTAAAAGTTATTTTGGATTTTTTTTTTTAGATTCAGAACGAAGTGAAGAAGCTAGTGTTTTTACAATGATGTTTATTTATTTTTTCTGTGTACAACTTTTCGTGTGGAAATACTAGTCTCAAAGTTTCGATCAGTAACTTTTTGAAACCGGATTTGCCTCTAGATTGTACTTTAGAGAGGTCATTTTTTTAATTTCTCAATTCTTCATTTTTTTTTTTTTTTTTGGAAAAAACTACCCAAAATGTTTATTATATAGTTGTTTCACCCTAGGATAATATCCAGAGGTTTTTAGTCTGCACACAATTTATATATAATTAAGTATTATAGGTAATTACACAAATTTATCTTATAATTATTATAGTTATAGCTATTCTTATTACAGCACTAATTTTTATTAGGAAGCTTGGTAATTTTTTGAGAGACAAAGTTTCTAAATATTTCACTGTTTTACATCAGTTGTCTATGATAATATAAATATTGGTTAAATTTCTAAAAACTATTCTGAAAGTAAGACTAATTAGATCTTAGTTAAGAGCTTAAGAGTCAGTAACTAAAGGGGGATTTTAGGGTTCACCTATCAGTTGATTAATTCATACTTCATAATGAGTTACGAATATTTGGTCGACTAGATTATTCGGATCTTCTGAGTTAGAACCTCCTTGGCTTAAATCCTGGGCTGATATGTCCCCGGTCTGCTCCTGTAACAAATAGTAATATAATGAGTAAATATACATATATAAAATACTATACAAAAAGAAAATATATCAAATTACATGACATTAACATAGACTTTAGAGTTCAATGATTATCCAACTAAAAAATAATTTAGATCATTAAAATCATCTATAATCTTACAAAAACAAAAAACAGATCAATATTTAAAAAATTAACAAGTTGCATTAATCTATTTAAAGAAGCATTTTACCATAGTTCAAACGCTGGAGTGGCAAGTAAAAAGCATTCAACTCTCTAATACTTTGATTGGGCACATAAAAATTTAATAAAGAACTAATTTTTGGCAATTAATACATCCATAAGTTAATTTAAAAATAAAGCTAAAATCTAATCTTTCTCTTCTATTTACAAGCGATTCTAGTTTTAAGTATGATAACACTGACTGATTTAATAAAAGTGGACGACATTTGATACTACATCTGAATTATTGTAAATTATTAGAAAACAATTTTTAATTGAATTGATAGCTATTGTAAAGTCAACTAATTGTGGGAAATACACAATAAATCCACAATCAAATAATAATCCAAATTCATGACTTGCCTTGAAATCTACATAGACCCAACTGGTCAAAATTACCATTCACAGATTTAATACCTTGAATTTAGAAAAACGTTACAACTGTCATAATTTTGGTTCTAAGCCATATAAAGATTTCCATGTTCTTTCAAAATAAAAGGTCTGAAAGTCTATATTAGAATTTACAATGGAATGGAAAGTACAATGGAAAGTCTAAGTACACTCAAAATTATATACAGATATCTCAGAAGCTGAGTGTGTGGAATCACGTAGGACACAAAATCAATATTTATTGTTTTATATGAAATTGCACAGGATTAAATAAAGAAAATTTCCAACAAGGTTTTGTTAACAAGTAAAAACTACTATGATCTAAATTTGAGGTCTTTAAAAATTGCCAGAAATTATTATACGTTATAATGACTATTTTACCCTCATAATCATCTGTTAAGATTTTTTATTTATTGTTGAGCTTTTCTTTTTTCTCTGATTTTGGAATTTTTTTCTTTATTTATTAAATAATTTTTTGTGTAGAAATACTTGTCAAAAATCCATATAGTAACTTTTAAGATCAAAAATTACAATCAACTGATACTTTAGACAGGTAATTTTTCAAAAATCTCAATATTATTTTTATAGAAACGAAGAAAATCTATTGAAAAATAATATAAAACAGGCTAACATTATTATTTAATAAAAGAATAATCCATGTATATTTAATTATTTGTGCAAAATGATCAATTTTGTATAATATTAAATTGTGTATACAGTATAAAAAGGAAAAAGAAATCTGCCAATATTCGGGTTAACTATCAGAATTCAAATTTTGAACACTTGTAAAAATTATTCATAAAGCCAACATTTATGTAAATTTAACCCCATATACAGAAACTCAAATGAGGAATATTTTGGCAAAACGAAATTTCTACCGGATTAATAACTAATAGTTTTATAATTTTTGATTAAAAAAGAATCAATATTTTATGTAAAAAAAAGCCAGTTTAATACTAAATTTAACTTCAAACGGCTATAAAAAGAAATATATTGAATATGATAATCGATATTTTTTCGGTACTGTTTGTAACACATATGGGTATATTTGTAATAAATTTTCAAGTCTTAATATTCATACATTAAAACTGTATGAAATAATAACTAATAAATTTCCAATATTCTCAAAGTTCTGTATTTACCTCAAAATGGTTCAAATGTTTTCAAAACTTTATTGAAATATGCACATGATAAATTTTAGTAATTGGTAAAAGTATTTTATTACGTTCTTATAACGTTCAGTTTTAGAGTTGTAACTAAAGAACTAAATTCCTATTGTTTATAATGGATGAAGATGTCAATTTCTTAGTCCAATAAGTTTTAGAATTATTATTAAAATCTATTTCATAAAAATCTTGTTTACAAAATAGTTTGCTGTTTTTACTCAATTTTTTGATAATTTTTCCTTCCTTTTGGAAAAGTATTTAAAATTTTGAAAAATGACCAATTAAGAGTGCCACTGCAAACCCAATTTCTAATCTAAAAAGATGCTGTAAAAACATTTAGACTAATATTTATATATGAAAAAGTGTTTCAATAAAAGAAAATACAAAATAAACATCAATACAAAATAACTAACTTCTTCACTCTACTTAAAATTTAAATTTTGGATCCCACTATATTAAAACAAAATAATTATGTTAAATGAAATTTCGCCATCTCTCCAAATTTTGCTGCTGCTAATTCATAGAATCTTTAATCCGCCTCTGACTAACCATCATAACCATTCTTGTTTTGTTGTGAAAAATTAGATAAATGCAACCAATTTATATTATTTGTGTATCATTTTATGAATTGTAATTTGTATTTTATACGACACTTATGTTTAAATCAAATTTTCAACTTGAATATTTCAGTATTATGAATAAAGATTTATTTAGTAATACACAAATATATATTTGAATATTTTTAATTTTATATTAAATAAAAATCCATTCCCTAATCATAAATAAAGAAATGGACTTATAATTTTGTTATTAAACTGTTTAACATACTCAATGTAATAGGACACTTATTGTTCTGTATAACAAATGAACTAAAGCTGTTCAGAACAGTTTCTTGAAGATTATTTATTTTACTATATCTTATTTATTTTTTTAATTTTTATTTCATTATAAAGGCTGATTACGCCCGTTAGGCAAAGAGTACAGATAATAACAAAATAAAATACAAATATAAAATATGAAATAAAATATAATAAATTAACTTAATTGAATATTTTAAATTATATTATAAATAAAATAGTATTAAATAAAGTAATAAAACAAGTTAACTATAAGAGTATATGTATAAAGTATTATGAACTAAAAGTGTTACAACAAATAGACCATAATAATTTGATGTATCATGATAAAAATCAAAACTATTAATTGTATTACATAATTTCAACATTCTATTTACCAGACAGTTTCTACTTTAGTTCTGTGTATTATTAGATATATAAAACATTGGATAAGACCTGAGAGATACTTGAGAAACGTTAATAGGTATTAAATTTAAAATTTCTAAACAGTCAATTTTATTATTTAGTAGATTATAAATCCATTTTATAAGACAATTTTTTCTACAGGAGGGAGCATTTTTAGATTGTCAAGCAACTTATCATGTTTAATTTCATTATTCTTAATCTTATAAGAGATTAAATTTAAAAAACGGTGTTAAATAGATTTAATCTTATTTATATTGTTTAATACATATGGTGACCATATTATAAAACTATATTCCAAGATGGACCATACTAGTGTAATATATAAGGTTTTTAAATAAACAATATTCTGAAATTCACTGCAGTTACGTTTTAAAAATATTTATGTACTAGATGCTTTATTACAATTAATGTATGTAATATGTTTTGAGAAAGATATATCGCTAGATAGGAAAATACCTAAGTCTTTAACATGATTTACTGCAATGAGATTACAACCATTAATTACATATTGGATGCGAGTAAAATATTTAGTTCTTGTGAATGCTATTTGTAAACATTTATTCACATTTATCTGTAATTTATTTTCTATCGACCACTTATAAAATTTATCCAAATTACATTGTAACTTATGATAATCATTAAGTGATTGGATTTGAGCATATATCATTAAATCATCACCAAATAATAAATAATTATAATGATTAAATACTTTACAAAGATTATTAATAAATATTAAATAGGAGAGGAAATAAATTCCCACCTTGTGGAACTCAGATTTTGCATGAAAAACAGAAGACGATGATTTTTCTATTTTAACAATTTGTTTCTTACCACTAAGAAGAAAACCAGATTATCATCGGATTACCTACTCCCAAGGCATTTAATTTTTTATCAATATTAAATGGTTAACACTGTCAAAAACTTTTATTAAATTAGTGTATATTGCATCTACATGACCAATTTTAGACACTAGAATCCTTATAGTTCTACCTCTTTTTGTTATAATATTTTATTTGTTGAACTATGTAAATCTATTGTAAACAATTTTTACACTGTGTGAAAATATATTTACTAAAAATAAATTAACAATTTTATAAACAATGGTAGGTACCTATGTATAATATATACATTAATAAGTAATAGTGTAAAATATTATGGACAATTTAGTTTATTTTTTACATTTAATATAGGTCACTCACATGTCATTGGTTGAGAATTTTTGATGGGTCACTTAATCGTGAAGTCGCTACGTAGAAAACAGTTGGCAAAGGAACTATTAACAACAAAGCATAATCCATAGGGTTTGACAATTGAGTGATGGCTACTATACCAAATCCATGACAGACCCAATGTGCAACTACAATAAGTATGTTTCGTGGTACATGTATTGTATTCTCAATCAAATATTTATTAGACTATACCAAGGGGAAAAAAGAAATAATAATAGTGCTAAATTTTTATTTAAACAAATCATTTTAATACAATACCTGATTTATTTCAGAAGCGAAATGAATTGCATTTGAAATTACAGAAGTAACAATTACAATATACGGAAATGTCATGTCTGCAAAAAAAGATAATAATAATAATAATTATATAAAATTAAAATATATTTAAAGTATAAATAGATTTTTAATACAAACTTACAAACAACACCTCCTAATAGTGCATGAATTACAGCTATTAAGGGGTAAAACCATAATCCAGCATACACAGTGATTTTATATGTGCATCCATTCAGTTTAAAAAAAGCACACAGCAAAGGACGTATTGTCAATATAGCAACTATGCAAGCCAAATAAAATATAAACATCATTGAGTATCTGAAATTGAAATAATAAAATAATAGGTAATAATAAAAATATAAATCTCTCAAAGAAATAGAAAATCACAATTCAAGATAATATTTCTTAAATTGTGTTTATAATTAATAAAATAAATAAAACTATTATACATACAATGGATATACAGCTTCTTGAGTACATCGTATTTTTTCACGGTAATCTGGTGACGGGTTATACAAGACCGTATACCAGTCAGATAGCCATTTAGTACGACATGAGAGAATTGTCAGTTTACCAGTAGGTTCAACGGCTAAGACTGCTAAACCTGCAGCAATAACCACTTCCAGTATAGCAGAAATATTTAAGACAATTTTCGTTTTTCTGTTATTCCTAGACTGGTCCCTGCAATGAAAAAATACACCCATTAGCGAACGGTTTCGAATTGAAATTAATTGAAAAAAAAAAACAGATTAAGATAATATCTACCTTTTTGTGTGGTTCAACCACGCAGTTGAAGACAAATAGAGATCAATATATACAACATGAAACAATAGAGGCACCATAGCCATGAAGAAAAGGTACATCCAATCGTACGATGATGGCGAGTCTCTACAAGGTTGACAAAATATATGTGTCGAATTTACTCTAGTGCCAGATGGACAAGAACCACAATCACTAGCACGTCCATTTCCCAAATCGATTCTACCGCAGTAGTAACCCGGACATCTCAGATGGGACAAATATCCGGGAGTCAACGTCATTTTGTAACCGTTTACAAAAGCGTTAATTGTTGAAGTACAGAGAAAATATCCTCGTACCGCAAATTTGATAATTACATAACTTACATTAGTTACATTAGACAATGAAAAATTAAATCTGTTCGGTCAAGCATTAGAAGTGTTCCGGCGAGCTAATATTCAGTATACATTAAACAATTTACTGTTATCAGTAAACATACTATAAGAATAGAATGGTCACTGAACGAGTAAACTATTTACTGAAAGTACTGAGATAACAACTACTGGGGTGCATTGAACTCTATGATAACTCTACTGTAGAGTTCGATGCTGGGGGGAGGACGAAAATTATCGATTCGATTTTAGAAGCATTACCACCACCATCATAGAGCAGTGATGTTAGATGAAAGGGAATTTCCCTTCACGCGGGGAAATTTTAGCAAGACTTTTAGGAAAGGGAAAAAAGGGAAACTTTTACACTTGGTGGGAAATTTTTTGTGTTTTGTATTTAAAATATAATTATAGCTATTACAAAAAAAAAGTAAAGTATAGACAAGAAAGCCGAAAATACCTCGCACCACGACCCCGGATATTCTTCGCTCTTCTGGTCAGATGTTTCCAAAAATCTGTAAAACTAATTTTCTTTTATGTACATTAAAGTGTGAAATTTTAGGTTAAACTAACGAATTCCGTCAAAATTCTAACTTTAAACGGTTATAGAACGGTTATTAAACGGTTATAAGTTTTATTATGCTTTTTGCAATATTTTTGCACAATTATACATGTAATATGTGAGTGAGGTCACATTAAATTTTTAAGTCTTAACATTTAGAATTAAAAATTTTATGAAACAAAAACTTACAAAAAAAGAAAAATTTCCAATATTTTCAAAAATTTTTAACTCGAAATTGATCAAATTCCAACCGTCGTGCGAAGTATGTCCGGCTTTTTATATTGGTCGTGGAGCAACATGTTGCTAGTATTACAATCGTACCCAGTCACCCCTGCGTACCTACCTGATAAAAATCCTGCGCACGCTTATGTTAAGAATTGATTCACATTTAAATTAATGTTAAATCTATCTATTATAATAAAATAAGTGAAAGTGAAAGTTCTTTTTTTTTTCTTCCTCTGTGAACACTTTTTCGTATAGAACTACTGGTCCAAAAGTTTCGATCAGTAACTTTATAGATCCAAAATCGAACCCAGATGGTACTTTTAAGAAGTCATTTTTCAAATTTCTCAATATTTTTTTTAAAAATGCGAAAAAACTGAAAAAAAATTGTCGAAAAACGGCAAAATATGCAATTACCACAATTTCCATAAAATTTAAAATTACTTTTTGACATAACTTCTAAAATAATACAGCTAAAGACTTGAAATTTTCACCAACCACTAAAAATAGTTACGAGAACATTTCATAAAAATTTCAAAAAGATTTGATCAATTTTGATTTAAGTACAGCATTTTGAAAATTTCTAATTTTTTGTTAGTTTTTATGCAATAAATTTATTGATTTTTGATATTAAGACTTGAAAATTTAATATTATCTTACTGACATATATGTCTACTTGACCTTTTTTTTTATAACCGTTTGAAGTTAGAATTTCGACTAAATTCGTTAGTTTTACCTAAAATCACGCACATTAACGAACATATAAGAAAATTGGCCCAACCGATTGTTTTGAAATTTGGTGTCTAGATAGAAAATTTCATTGCGAATATTTTGGTGCAATAAAATTTCTTAGGGACAAAGAATTAAACATTTTACCAGGGTAAGACTGAAAAAAACTCGAAGAAAGTACGGAAACTAAAAGGTATTTGTTATTCGATTATCTTATCCTACGTAATTTTCGACGCTAAATTTAATACGATACAAGTCAGTAATTACGGTGTGGCCTTTGGACTGCCGCCCAAATACATTTCTCAAAGCCACAACGCCTAATCAGTTGTCACATATTACACGGACTGCCATGTATATGTATACACTATTATATGTATATGTATATATGTTTCACTATTAAATAACAGTATCTAACCTACTATTTTATATTTATATTATTAACTTCCTTCGTTCAGAATCGTTTTGATTGAAGAAATGATTTATTGTTCCTTTAAAATTCAATACATCCGTCAAGAGTATCTCACCTGACGTGCGAAGAACACCCCGACGAGCGAAGTACCTACACACTTTTTACCTAATGCGGCGGCACATTGAGTTGAAGAATTTGAGTCACCGTGATATAAATTTGGTAAATATTTGGAATTTAATAGATCAAAATCAGATTCGATTTCTCGAACTAATGGTATATGATAGACTTCAATTTGATCTACATCGGTAAAACCGTTTTCAATTAAATGATGATCGTAAGAAATTTCTCGGTTGATCGGTAGATCACTAGTAGAAGAATCATCATGATCTACACTAATTTAATTTTATGGGTCTCCAGTTTCATTATTATCTACTGCAGCACATTAAATCGCATAATTAAATTTTTCACAAACGAAAAAATCCGAATTAACCATTTCACCAACACCATGATGTAAATTTGATCATTTTTCGGAAGTTAATTGATCAAAAACCAAATCTAAATCGAGTCCTTGAACCAGCGATGTAGGAGAACTTGAATTTTGTCTGTATCGGTTAAATCGACTTAGATTCAATTATAATTGTCACTTTGATAAATACTTGATTTATTCTCATCAACAACCCTTATTTCGTTCAATGACGTTGGCAGCGAGTTTTCCTAAAGAAAATACATACAATTTATTTCATATTTGCTATAGGTAATTAATAAATAAATTACAATTATATATTAATTATTAATATAAATATTATATATTATAATTAATTTTATTATTAACTTCAAATGAGTATCGAGAATAAAGTTAACTTACGATTTTTTTTAGATTTTTTCAGGTCAATTAGACATATATATGAGTGAGATTATATTAAATTTTCAAGTCTTAATATCAAAAATTAAAAATTTTTTAGTATAAAAACTAGGTAACAAAAAATGAGAAATTTCAAAAATTTTCAAAATGCTGTACGTATCTAAATTGATCAATGTCGAAATCCCGAGCGCTTCTGTCAATATAGTACATACCTATATTATAATATAAATCACATCTTAATTTTTTTGAATGACAATCATAGGCGTGGCCACAGGGTGTGCAGGTTATGCATTTGCACTCCCTGCGAGTCTTTCCTAAAAATGACTTTTATGGATTAATTTTGAAATAACAATTTTAATTTTGTATGCGAGTATCTGTATAACATATATACAATATAACAATTATTATTTATGGGTAAAGAAACATATCTGGAATCTAATGGTAAAATTTGTTTTTATTAAATTTAGGGTTAATGTTAAATAAGATTTGAGGATTGAAAAGATATTTTTATCTTACACAAAATATCTATAGTATTTTACAACTATTTAAGCAAATAAAAAAAAAGATTTATAAACAATTTTTGAGATTTTTTCAAGGCTATTAAACTACTTAATAAACTTGTTTTAAATTTTTAGTTTATGTTATCAAGAATGCAAAATTGTATAAGGAAAAAACTTGCAAAATATGAGTCATTTTCAAAGTTCAATATTAATTCTAAGAGGGTTATATTATTTTCAGTATGTATTACATTGTTATTATTGGTGATATTAGGAGAAAATTTCAAGTTTCTAGTACTATTATTTTTGGAGTTATAACTAAATTACAAAAATCGATACCGTGAAAATCTAATTTCTGGCAAATTTTACCACTTTTACTTAAATTTGGAATAGTTTTTCCATGTTTTTTAAAATATTGAGAATTAAGAAACAATTATCTCTTTATAGCACTATTTAAAACCTAGTTCTGATATATTAGGTTGCCGGGCAAATATTTTGGATTAGTTTTAATACTAAATACTAATTTTACTACTTCAAATTAAATAACATTATAAAAAATTATTTATTTTGCTTCAATCAGAATACAAAACATACTTTTTTTTATTAATAACTTATTTATACGCAATTAACGTCTAGTAAAAAAAATTTTGGGGATGGGTGTCCAAATATTGTACTTGCAACTCCTGCCAAAAATGTCTGGCTACGCCTATGATGACAATTATTACAATAATATTATACAGATACATAATATAATACCAGATTATGGAGTATGTATATTAAATATAAAATTAAATCCTGAATTATATTATGATATATTGCTTATTGACATTATAAATTAAATAATGTTATTTTCTTCTTTTTTGAACGGGCAAGCGGCGTTTGCCTCGCTTGTCCTGACCGCATGTCACTTCGTTCAAAGATGCTCCTTTTATTTTTAGATTCTGAACGAAGTGAAGAAGCTTATGATTTTACAATGATGTTTATTTTTTCTTTTTTCTTTTTTTTTTTTTTTCTCTTACTGTAAACACTTTTTCGTAT
>JAIPRM010006286.1:0-18959 GCA_025469315.1 Stegophylla sp. TES_Ste_2020 | reverse complement strand
TTATTAACTTCCTTCGTTCAGAATCGTTTTACTGAAGAATTGATTTATCGTTTCTTTAAAATTTAATACGCCCGTCAAGAGAATACCACCCGTCGTGCGAAGTATGTCTGGCTTTTTTTTTTTTTGTTGACAGCAATATATTTGAGATAGGCCAATAAAAATATTGCCTATTTTTTTTTTTTTAATTTTGAGCGAAGCGGAGAGTTAGAGTTCTCACAACGATGTTTATTTTTTATTTTTTATGTTTACACGTTTTCGTACAGAAATATATGTTTAAAAGTTTCGAACAGTAACTTTTTCAAACCAGTATTTAACTCTAGATTAGCGATTCTCAAACTGTGGGAGGAAGTGTCACCAACAATTTTTTTTAGGGTCACCAATACATTGAATAACTATTTATTTTTTTTTATTATTATTATCATACACTTTACAAAAACCTGGGATATCTGATAAAAATTTGCGTTTATATTTATCAAGTATTTATTATTTCAATTGTAATACAATAATAATTATAATAATTTTACACTTATTTTTCATACTATCATAAAAAAAAAAAAAAAGGTCGCTTAAAATATTGGTGACATTATAGGAGTCACGGTCTCAAAAAGTTTGAGAATCACTGATATCTATATAGTACTATAGAGAGGTCATTTTTTGAAATTATAAATTGTTTTTTTTTTTTTTTTTTTAATTTCAGTCGTTATTTTGGAAGATATGAATGATTTAACTTAGCTATTGGTTCCCATAATTATTATATTATAGATTATATTTTGGGAACTCTCAATAAGAGAAAAAATCTTTTTGCTTAGACCTTCTTTTATATTTATCGGATTTTTGTTTTTATTACGTCTTTGAATCCAGGACGTAATCTATCATCTGTTTACGTTATCACGTGATTGAAAATAATTTTTACTGATTTTATTATAATTTACTAGACGTATTTGTGCGTCCGTAGCAGCAAAAGAATTAATATTGTACATTGTAAAAACATTTCTATTTCAAACTAATTACTAAAGTAAAAGAATATTTATTGTCTTGTCAGCTGATATGACGGGAAAATGTTGAAATATTAAAATGTTGTCACTTCGGTTATCTATTAGACATAATACACTGACAATAATTTATTACCTATATTATTAACTGAAATCGTTAAAAAAACCGAATAAAACTAGTCACGATAATCCCTGCATTTTTTCCGTCATGTTTCGAACAAAAATAATGAATAATATTGCATATTTTATTATTTAAATAATAGGTATATATGAAACAAATTGAGTTGTTCTTTGTTCTAAGTCAGATCAACATTTTCATGTTCTTTGTTTCGTTCCAATACATTGAATTTTCATAATCCAACGCAATTTATAAATATATATTTATATAACGTTTTGAATTTATAATAATTATGATTTTCTAGAATTTTCATAACAAACAACGATTTAAACACTAAAATAATATTCTGAAAAATTATACACATTATAATTCCTCAGATAAATATAAAAAGTCGCATATACACCAGCTACTCAGTGACATTAGTATGAAAGCGGTTGATACAGATGTATTCAATGTAAATTGATATAGGTACGTATTATTATGCGACTCTTACGCAATTTCAAATAAAAATGTAATTATATTTTACACAAGCATTGTGTTTTAATAATATATTGCTTTGTAAAATGACAAGTAAATAAAATTTAAAGGGGGGAAAAAAACATAAATCCGAGTAGTGAATCTGGGACGTGGATTACCAACAATACAATTTTATTCACATAAATCCCATTTAACTGAAGATATACTTCTGTAAGCCCTTTTATATATTACGTTTCTTTCAATCATTTATTATTGTAGAGCCCAGATTACACTATAATCTAGCATACATTTTTCTCATAGAAATCAATTTCTCTTTTAGATCTTCTTTACTGGTTATATGTATCTATTCTGTATACGTACCACACATATATATATATATATACCATATAAATATTATCGATCACACATTTTCTTTTTATTTAATGACTGTCTCATTATTTTGAATACCGTCATTCGTATATATATTACTCAAATAATGAATCATAAAAATCATTATCAATTTGTAATAATTGACTAACGTCTTACCTACGAAACCTCTTTTATGAATATATTCTCTAATATGCACATTGATATAAATAAAATTAATATGGCAATTGTTTTTAGTCCTTTTATTGAATTTTATAAAGTCCTGAACTACAGAACTCGCTGCTAATAAATCATGACAGTATTTCATTAGAATATAATTTTAATATTGATGCTACATAGCTTTTTTTTTTTTTTTCGAGTAATGATTTTAAAAAACACATTTTCTAATAGTTTTGAATGTGAATCTTCGGAAAGTTAGACGACTCGTCAACAAAGAGTGATCGGCTGGACATTTTTAAGAATATTAGTTACGTTGGCCATCTCCAGCGCAAATTATACGATTGATCTGTTTGTAACACTATTATAAACTTTCATGGTATCAAATGTTTTGGGTAAAAATGTCTGTTTTTAAACGAATATGACGTGTAAGCGGAAAAAAAGTAAAAACGGCGGGGAATTCAGTAAATTGTATATTAATATACAATAATTTATACTCGTTAATTTTTATTTTTTTAGTAAAATCGTCAATTTCTTCTTTTCTTTATTTATTTGATGAAAAAAAAGTAACTCAAGTAAAGCAAAGCAAAGTATAGACGAGAAATCCGGACATACTTCGTACTGTGGGTTAGATACTCTTGGTGTGTGCGAATTGAAAATATTGCCTATTATTGTTCTTTATAATATTATCAACATACTTCGCTCAGAATCGTATTATTGAAGAAATGATTTATCGTTTCTTTAAAATTCAACAAACCCACCGAGGGTGTCTGACCTGAGGAGCGAAGAATACCCATGATTAGGTAATTTATGCCCGACTTTCTTGTCTTTAATTTACTTAACTTTACTAAACTTTATTTAATTATCTTTGCTTTACTTTATTTTAGTTTCGTTTTATTATAACAAGTAATTAGTTTGATTATTTTTTCTTATATTCCATTCCACGGTTGTGTCCAACACGGGCAACACGTAATTATATATATATATATGTATCATAATTAAAAGAGTTTTGCATTTCGCGTCAGCATAAATTTCGACTAAGTTTAATTACATCCTTGAAACTACACCGAACTACTACCGAAAGGAGAACCTATCAGAGTAAAACAAACGGTCATTGTACACATTTTCGACCGGTTGGATAGTGTAATATTAATGTTATACCGGTCATACACCATCATAGTTTCACCTGAACACCACACCGGTGGCATATTGAAAAAAATTCTGTATGGGAGAACGTGTGTATAAAAATGAATACATTATTATCTATATAAATGTCAGATAAATTCTTATTTCATTTTGCACATTTTCAGGTATTATAATTTTTTTATTAATTAAGGGTATTAGCTAAAAATAATAAATATCATACAAAACATTAAAAATGAACATAAATTAAATTGTTTTATTAAAATAAAAAAAAAAAAAAAACATTAATAAACTTCATTATATGAAAAATCTACATTAGGAAGAAAAATAATAACAATAAAATGCTGTTAATACTATTAAAAATAATAATATTTCAAACCGTTACAGTTTTAACAGTTCTTAAACCAAATCAAATTTTGATCTACAATATCTACAAATCATATTAAGATTTTTTATCATTTTATCTGTTCTGCCTAGTTGTTAAAACTCAGATTGTCTTAATAAATAAGTTCTCAATTAGTGATGAAGTGTGATTGTCATTGTTTACAATGTATGACTCAAACAAGTCTTATAAAGAACATTCGATATTGAAATCCGTGGTATGATAATGAATCTCACCAAGCCGTTTGTTTTTTGAAATTAAATTAAATATACGCTATAAAGAAAAATTTAAATAATTATTAATATATATTTATACATGTATATATAAAGGCTTGAAAAATTAAAAAAATAAAATTCTGCAGAGATTAATAGTAATACTCGAAAATAATTGTTGTTTAAAATATATTTTACTTTCAAATTTTTCGTGTAGTCTGTCTAGGAACGTATAGACAGATGACAAGAATATTGTGAAGATAAAGATAACTAAGTTGATAACTATGTTAGATACGATAAAAGGCAATAAATTTTCGTCTAGATATTATTTATCTAGACATTTCCCTACACCGTGTACGGTGATTATTATTACGGTTTGGAAGTTATATGAGTTGCATAATATATTGTTCTTTGTGCTCTTGATTTATAGCAAACCAAGGTACAAATCCGAGTAATACAATGTTGAGTTTAAAAATCGAAAATTAAAAATTCATATTTTGCATATTTCGTTAATGTGTTAGAGGAAAAGTGCATATTTCGTCGATTTTCATTGATTTTCGCATAATTATTTTCTAAAAAAAAATTTTTTTTCATTCTTAACCAATTTATTTCAAATAATATTACATAACACAACGCTAATAACACGGAAAACGTGCATTATAATATATTATATTTATACCATAAAACTCAATATTATTTTTTGGTGGTTATTTGTTGTTATTTCCTATTGTCTACTATACGATATATGTCTACATTTAACGGTATGGTTCACATTTAATCACACAGGTATTATATTATACAACATAATATTTATTTCGTAGTTCACAAATAATGAAAATATATTTGTTTGACTATTTTTTCCGTTCAATAAAACCACAAATGACAATCGGTTACGCGCGCCATATTTTAGTTTTAAATAATAAAATTTTTTTAAATATAAGTTTTTAGAATTTTTTTTCCGTGTATACCAATAAAAATAAGTAATAAACAAATAAACATTACATTTTTTCATATTTAACATTTTTTCGTGCATATTTGCATGCATATTTTTTGCCTTTTTTGGCTCCTATAACTTGCGAACCGTAATTTATTTACAATAAATTGAACGGGCAAAAGCCCAAATTACATATGTTTCAGTGTACATAGTAAAAATATCAATTATTAACTTATTAGATTACAACAAACGAAATTAACAGTAAAAATACATAACATAAACATAAAATAAACAAAATACAAATTTTTTGTTATAACTATTATACAAAACAGGAAAAGGAAGTGTCAAGATTGGTTTCGCTCCATGTGTTCAATGATTAAGCCGAACTAGTGCACAGAAAAGTGCTTTGAGAGACCTAGAAAGTCTACACTCGCTTAACAAAACCTAAATAGCATAAATCCTTCTTAATAGCAGCTTTGCAGGTAATGACGTGATTAATGTGAGCTTTAGGACATAGGGAGGGGAAACAAATGCAAAACCAAGGTTTTCAATGAAGAAAAAAGATACGTTATTAATAGAATAGGAGAATTTGAAAGGGAAGTGACATTTATCAAAAAAAAAACAAATTAAATTTACATTTTTCGACATTAAACGATAGCCCAATATTAGTTCCTCACTAAACTTGTCTATGAGGATCGAGGCATTTGGCATTTATGTCGATCGCCAACGAGGTCCTTGCTGAGTCGCGGCGTATCCTGTCCCGATCATGCAGGACACTAATTATTAAACAATGACAATAACAATAATAATAATAATAATAATAATAATAATATTGTATTGTGTGTGCGCGCACCGCACGGTTTTCGTATACACACAGTCATAACGCGTGTGCGCGCGCGCCTCCCGCGTCCGGTCGAACATGGCGAGATGATGAAAAATCGACGAACGAACCAACAAGGCAGTTTCATTTTTCACTCAATCATCCATCATCGTTCAGCAGCCCGCCGCCGCCACGAATATTGACGTCAAAAGCGAGTCGGCTTATCATCTTTATCCGCGTTGTAGAGACCGACTGCAGCACGTACACACACACACACTCGTAATATTCATAATAATAATAATAATAATAATAATAATAATCAGAGTGTATTGTAAGTCATTGTTGACCGTTGTTTGCGATTTTGAAAAAAAATGTTGCGCTGTTGCAGTTCGCTAATATAATTGAATATGACGAAAATGAAATTTTTTTTTTATATTCAAATCATTTATATTTTTTAATTGATATAGGTTTTGTTGTTTTTCGAAAATAATTTTAATGAATACAGACAGTGAGGCAAGCCTATATTGAGAAAAAAATATTGGAAATATATTTAGATAATATATTAATTTCTCTATTCGTATCTTTTAATCAATGTCTTATGATTATTAATGATTAATAATTAGATATATTAATAGGTTTTTAACTGGACGACGCACTATTATGAATATTTTGTAGTATCTATTATTAATATTTGAATCAAAGTTTATATAATTTATAAATTTCAAGTATGACATTTGCATATTATTAACATAATAGTATTGCCATATTTTACCATTAATAATCTTATAATCATTAAAAGAAAACTAAAAATCATATATTTTAAAACACAATTGTTTTTTTTTTTTTTTTTTTTTTTTGTACTCAGGTAGATAACAGTTTACTTATTATCCAAAATTATAGTTTTTTAAAACTAAAGGCAGTATTAAGGCTAGTATTGTAGTAATCGATTAATTATTATGAACCAAAATATTATGATCTGATCGGAATTAAATATCGATACTTAACTACGTGATTAAAAAATATAACCATCAAGTGATGACTTAGTGAAACATATTAAAAAACCACAAATTAAGAGAAAAAAAACATTTCTTCAATATTTCATTGAAAGTTCTATGTTTGAAATAATATTTCAAAGAGAAAATTGCACGTGAAATATATTATACTCATAACTAAGACCTCGGATGTTTATGACTGCATATTTTTTCAGAGCATCCAAAATTATATCCCAATACGATGCGAATTCGATTCATAAAGTCTAGCAAATGTCCAAACTTATTTTGCATATATTAGCGTATTTTTGGGCACATAAATACACATTTTGCTTATTTCTAGATTTAACAGCTTATTTATAAATTATAAGTACTATGACTTTTTTATTTATTTTTTATTTTTTTCTAAATATTACCGATTTTCATCGACCACAACTGTTAATTGTATTTATATATCTGTTATATATTATTATATTATACTATTAAATCAGATAAAAGATCATATTATTATTGAAGATATTCAGCTAATAAACGATTTTTTTTTGTCACACAACATTTGAATACCGTAAAGCACGAGCTTGCGTTAATCTTAGGGAAACGAAGTAAAATTCAATCGTCACCAATACTCAAAATACGAGTACAAACAATCAAGATTGAAATAAGATTTATTTCGAATAAATATTTACAATTTGTTTGCATACGTTTTTCGAAAAATAGATGTATTTAATACATTTGAAGGCATATATAATGTTGCATATTTAAATATTTATTTTTAAATGTGCACAAATGAGTGTGAAAATTTGATCATTAACATTCAAGCATAGTAACCTTAGTACATAACGTTCTTCGTGTAACAGTCCGCGTGCCACGCCTGCCGTCGACTAATTTCTCGCCCTCCGAAAACTCCCCCTCGACCTCTAAACCCCCTCCCCACCACCCCCCCCCCGCGCGTTTCGAGACGATTTATGTTCTTCGTTTAAATCTCACGCGCGCGTAACATAAACTAATTTAATATTAAGTGTCTGGCCGTCATTATTGTCGTCACGAATTACCGCGACAATCGTTTATTCCATTACAACACTTTATCCGATTTTAATGAAATAATGAATAATATATATGCAGCGCCTATACGAACGAAACATTATTATGGATGTTCTTCGCTCCTCTAGTGGAATACTCTCGGGGATGTATTGAATTTTAAATAAACCATTTGACATTTCTTCGATAAGATGATTCTGAACGGAGCCGAACGGTTTATTTGAGACAGTCTTTAACACAAAGATTATTGTTATTATCACAAAAAAATAATTCCTTTTTTCTCGGCCAATTTTATGTTTCACAAATAACTGAAAACAATTAAAAAAAAAAAAAATCCCAGAAATTTTTGTCACACATTTTAAAAATTTTCATGTGCCAAAATATATCTCACATTACTATCTATCTATATTTAAATTTTCTTAAAGTTTGGATTGAAAAACAGATAGCTTCCGAATCTTTTTTGTCAAACTTGCGGGATGTTTTTCCCAAGTTTTGAGAAAACTATTGAGAATTTAGAAGAATTACTCCTTAAGAGTACCATCTAGAGACAAATCCTGATCAAAAAAATTACCTGTTGAAACTTTTAAACAAGTAATTCTATATGAAAACGTGTTAGCATAAGAAAATGAAAATACATTTTCAAAATTCTCTTACACCAAAATATTTCTTATATAATTGTCTATTTAAATTTTTATAAAGTTTGGAATAAAGATAGTTTCCGAATCTTTTTAGTCAAATGTTGGGAAGGTTTTTCCAAATTTTATATAAAATATTGAGAATTTCATAAAATGACTTCTTAATAGTACCATATCTTGAGGTGAATTTCGATTCAAATTGCTGTTCGAAACTTTTGGACAAGTATTTCTATTTGAAAAAGTGTTTACAGAAAGAGAAAAAAGAAAAAACTAATAATAGACATCATTGTAAAATCATGAACTTCTTCACTACTTCTTGGAATCTAAAAAAAAAAAATAAAAAATAAATAAACGTCGTTGTAAAAACTCTAGCGTTCACTCACTTCGTTCAGAATCTAAACTTTCAATGTTTATGGAGTGTCATCGTTACGAAAATAGAAGCCGTCGTCAGATAACATACTCAAATTCGAAATGAAAACACGGTATGTAAGCATTTTCAAAATTCGTGAATGTAGGGACTCTTCGATATTGACATATTATTTTACTCGTCCTAAGCACGGACTCAGTATATTTTTCGTCTATACCTGGGACTTGATTAGTGTACATTTAAATTCCTCAGGTGTGAGACGCGATTGGTACATACCATTCGAGACCACGTGCTTGATTGATCAACATAATAATTACCTACTAATGTACTATTAAAGACATATTTTGAGACACAATTAACGTCAATTACTAAGGTATCACGACAAACCGTTAAATTTATTGCAATGATTAACGTGGGAAAACGAGTTAAAATTAAATACCATTTAAACTTCACGTGTAATGATTTCATGAGCCCACTTCGTGGGTGTTCTTCCGTCGGCGATAATTAAAAAAAGAACGTACTTTTGTTTGAATTCAAAAGAAAGTCACACGACTTATATATTTTTAAACTTTACAACGGGGCCATATTTACAAAAAAAAAAAAAAAAAAAACATTGAAACTTTTAAAATATTCCGAAAACAATAGTGTAATCAAAAGAGTTTAAAAGTTAATTGGCCCGTAGAAATTAGTTTAAAAAAGTAATTACAATTTAACGTCTTTATTATAACCGTAAATCGTGTTTCAAAACACGCTAAAATCAATACCGTCTTCTTCCGTTTGGAATATAAAATAAATAACTTTATACAAAGTATAATATGTATATTTAAATTTAAGTGGAATGAAAATATTATTGCTTTTTCGGTAATTATTTTTCTTTCGAAATCTTTAGTACGCACGAATGTCAGTGTTCGAAAATAATTTTAGAAATTGATTGAGTACAACGTATTTAAAGTAGTAGTCGTTAGCGAATTCCCGACTCATTAAAATCGCGTTAATCCCCGTATTCGAATTTAGATTCTAAAAGGTAAAGGCAAAACTAAAAAACCAGAGGCACGCCTAGGGGATGGAAATTTTATCGAATTTATAAAAATAAAAGTATTGCTTAATACGTTTTAATCAAAATATTATATATCTTTTATTACTTCTTGTATGACATTAATTATTATTAGTACCTATTATTGATAAAAACGACAAACATCATATACATACATAATATATTAATATGTTAATTATATTACAATTATTAATATAAATATATGTAATAATAGTAATATAATTAACATCTCAACTCTAAATGAAATATGCATAGTGCGCGGGAAATGTAATAATCATGATGATAATATTATTTATCGACATTATTCGGAACTTGTGAGTTATTTATCATATAAAAAATACGTCCTTGGAAAGAGTAATAATTGAATTTTATTACTTCTATAGAGAAAAGCCGCGCTAATCATTTAAATCAACTCGATCCGTTTTCAAGTACAGGTCGTATGGATATTTGTAAACGGATATATGTATATAAGGTTTTTTTTTTTTTTTTTTTAAATGGAAAACTTTATCAGCAGTTCTCAGACCACGTACAGAGAGTACTAAAAGTTTCACTCGAGTCGCGTAGTGCGCAAAAGTTTTTTGTAGAAACGGCAAAAGATAATATGTTGTCTTTTGAGTGAAGAATTACAGTTGCGAACATTAATTTAACGTATGAGCTGTTAAACTGATGTTAAACACGATGAATTCGTTTTATATTCTGACTAATGAATACGGTTCATATATACATATATATAATATTATACTGAGAACATTTTCACGGTAGTAATTAAAATTAAAATGATATCTGCTAATGATTATAATATTATAATATGTCTAATATTGTTATTTTACGAGTGATATTTCTTGAAACGAGGAGATGACGTTTTACAATGAAATTTTCTAGTGTTAAAAAATACAACAAATTCGTGGTAACTATACGTCTTCAAAAGGCGCATAATTAAAAAGCCGCACAAATACTTCGCACGATGGGTAGGATTTCTCTTGACGGATGTATTGAATTTTAAAGAAACAATAAATCATTTCTTAAATTAATAAATATAAAAAATAAATGAGGAAAAAAAATGTCAGAAAAATGTCCAAAATTATTTTTTCACATTTTCAAAATTTTCTTGCGCCAAAATCTTTCATATATGATTTTCTATCTATGTTTAAATTTTCATATAGTTTGGATCAAAAAATGACCTCTCAAAAGTATTAGAGTAATTATAATATTAAAGTAATTATATCATATGTAAATTACAAAAAATAATCAAGTCGAACAGCTAAAGTATTAGTATAAAATAATAATTCTGCGTCTTGCCTCGTCTGTACCTCGTTCGTTCAGCTCGAAAAGAATTTCTCGATAAAGTCGCTATACTAATGTTTTATGATATTCGGGAAACGTACGAATTTGATTATCGGTCCACTAACTTCGTCATGCAGTCTACGAATTAGAGTCAAACCTACCGTTTGACTCGCGTTTAGAGAAAGAAACTGACCGCTTTTGAGATTTTGAATTACCTTTGAAATAGATTTTTCGTTTTTGAAGTATAGTAAAAAAAAAAAATGTCAATTTCTTATAAAAAAAAAAAAAAAAAAAAAACATAAAAAGCCATTTCGATCTAATAACGTGACAGCTTGTCTCAAACTGCCAATATAAATGTTAATTTTAAAAAACAGTCAATCGAATACCTTATCGACGCATTTGAAATAATAAATAACAATTTTTCTTTGTTTAAGGTCCAACATCAATATATATTCATTTATTCAGAAAGTAAAATACTATATTCTACACTATATTTTCATTTACCGGTGTTATTATATATTTTTCATGCGACCCACACGTAAAAAATACACAAAAATAGCACTATGGCTCTTGAAATATTTGTCAACAGTTTACAGAATAATTACATTCAACGATATGTTCGTATTTTTTCGCGTTTGCGAACGAAGGTAACGAGTTTATTATACTACTAATCAGTGTTAAGTATAGGGATAACTAATTATATATCTAGATAAAATTAAAAATGATAAATATATATATATATAATGCACATTATGTCTAATTACAAATTTGGATAAAAATATTTTACTTTATTTTTTCTTTTGGTGACTTTTATATTGTACCATAATATGGTAAACTGCTTAAGAATTTAAGTATTTGAGTATTTGATAAAAATTAGACATTATATATATATGTGTGTGTGTGTGACTATAGGCTGTTATAATATAAATGGTGACTATATTTTGAAAAATTTTAAGACAGGACACAAAAAATATACAATAGAACAAATCAACAAGTTAAAAATATATTTTTTTGCCCATCTAAAATAGACTACTAAATTTACAAGATTTTCTGTTTTATCAAATAAAATTAATTTGAATTAATATTTATACATAAATTTAATTATCTAGATAAGTATTTTTTTTTTTATTTTATCCAAGACGATTTTTAAATAAATTAAAAACAATTTATCGAAATAAATGAAAATATAATTGTATATTTTTCTAGACAAACTCAACACTACTACTAATTAATTAAGCGAAACTGAGTTTTAAGTAAATCGTAAAAAATAAAATATGTACGTCAAGTAATGAGTAGAATTTGTACGCCTTAGAAAAATGAAGTTCAAAGATAAAGAACGAGATGGAAACGAAAGTTCCGAGGAGTGAAAAGTAAGAACAGCTATATACTGAAACACATGTGACGAACATTATATATTATTTAATCTCTCTTTCATGTTTAAAAAGTACTAAGAGGAAAAGGATTAAAAAGGAAGTAGAAATATTATATCACAGCTCAATGCTTACGTTCCGGTCAAAGCTGACTAATTAACTCAAAAGCTTACAATTTTGCTATATGAAATATTATATACATGTGTAAAATTATGTGTGTGTGTGTGTGTGTGAAATATATTTCACGATATTAATATGGGATAAAATAAATGCATCAAAACCTACGAAGTCTAATCACTAATCATTCGCAGTGCATTTCTTTCATATTTAACTGAAACTACGTATTAATACATTTAAATTTATCAAAGACAATACATTTTATTTAAAAAAAATAAAAACACTATAAATGTCCAAACTGCCGGAGAAAGAGACGGGATCATAGAAGATTGAATTTTAAAGTGTCTCGTGACGACAAAGTTATTTACCGAGGCTTTATACATTTGACTGTTTCAAATATTTTATATTACCTACCGAATACGTCGGTCTAAATAAATAATTTCTATAAATTTCCGTGTTTCTCCACATTCATATAGCAAAAACATCATTGTAAAAATCTAAAACGTGTGACAATTTTTAGTCGAGTATCGCGTAAATGGTATACCGTTTGTTCATTTTTTCGGAATATTAAATTAGAAACAGAAATGTGTGACTTATCGTGGTTTAAAAACAAAATGTCATTGAACTTATTTCAATGATTTAATCTTTAATCCAAAAATTTCGTGCAGTCTCTAAATTCAAGAAACTTGACATTTTTCCAAATATTTTAATGCAATATCGAAAAAAAAAATCTTAAGACTGAAATATATTTTACTAAAATGATAACAATTTAGAGGTTATATCTATACAACATTAAAAAAGCAGATTCTGATAAAGCAAAATATTAAGTAGGTCATTGAATAATAACGAAACCAAAGTATTTTTTAAATTATTTCCGTTAAAAATCGTTAAAAATCCAGGGTTTAATAAATAGAATACATATTATTATACAGACAAAAGCAATTTCTTAAAACTATCACTTTATTATTGTTAGAGCGTTAATTGTAAATAAAAATATATTTTGTTTGAAAATAAGAAAAATTTTTCAAGCAAAACAATTGGTTGTAAAAATAATAATATTTTCTTGTTTTACTGCAAAAAAGCTAATAAAAATCTAGTAAAAATTGATAAGAATTACACATAAAAAAAATTGATTATAATAAAAGTTCATAAAAATTGTATATTAAATATTTTAATTTAAAATTTAATAACAGTTGTTATTAAATTGCTGTTCGCCGTAACATAGATTTCACAAACTCTGTTATACAATAAGTAGTTTTCATTTTGTCAATTTGTTTTCTGGGAAAATATCATTTTTTTTTTTCAAAATTATTTACAAGTTTGAATTATTTTTAATATTACCAAGCATGAAACAAAAATAATAAAATATATATTACTTACACATCCAAAATATAAAATAAATTAATATTCACCAACCCCTTATCATATTCGTTTCTATATTGTAGTGTGATAATAATAAACCACAAAAATTCTATAAATATTTTGAACTAATTTCAATACATATTTTTCTGCATTGGATTCTTCTTAGAAAACCAAATTAAACGGTCAATTAGCTACATGTTAAAAATTTAAATACGTATACATTGTATAATTTACGATTTTTAGGTAAAACGTTTGTGTTTTATAAAATATACAATGTGTGCATGGAATTTTTTATTTATTTTTCTCTACTAAAACTAGGTTTTCTCAACGAATTTATAAAATTGAAAAAAATTATTTATACTAGAAAAATTAAAATTCAGTTAATTTGTATCATATTTTATCTTTATACTTTGTTGTTTTTAAATATTATTCACATCTTATATAATACCTATTAATTTTTTCTAGTATTCATTCATAGTCTATTATAAAACTATATGAAACTATTTTAACACATATGTAAATTTAAATTGAATTATCCATTGGCTGTACTCTACATTGAAGAATTTAAAATAAAAATTAAATTTTTAAAGTTTGATTTCTAGTTATGATTATTAGCTGATTAGGTGTTTATAATTTAAAATACATAAATACACATTTTTAAAAATCTCTAAATATAATTGTATTATTAAAGTTACTGACGTAGTCTAATTATAACAGTCGAAATAATTTAACAAAATATTATTTATTTTACCATTGCTGATGATTTACTGTTTACTACTTACTGCCCAAATTATTTTCTCTTCAGTTCTATTAATTTTTTACTATTGTTTTAGAAAAATAATATGGAGAATATTAGAGTCATAATTTCTAAACATAATATTATAATATGGTATAATTAATATTTAAAATTAAAACAAATCGTATTTCATTGCATAGAGTATCGCAAAAATTGAAAGACAATTATCTAAATGCCTTGTATATCAAAATACTGAAAATCAACGTAGCGTCGAGGATCTTGATACTTATATTTAGAATATCTCTCCCGTCCCTGAACGTTAGCGCGTACACTAAATTAAATAAAATTATATAACTAAGCGTTTATTTTACATGTACGTTTTAAAAATCCATACTGGTTTTGATAATAATTAATTGTCAAGTGTTTTTTTTATTCTATTGTCTCATATCGACCGATTGAATTCATTAATAATAATGTATTTAAATGAACTCTGACACAATGTCGAACCAATGAAAACGTTTCACCACTCGAAACACAAATAATATATTTAAAAACATTTTACTTCAAATCCACCTGCTCTAAATTATTAAAATCCTACTGTTCGACAGTAAAATGGACAAATTTACATTTGAAACGAAAATGAAATTCACTTAAAAACAATAAAAGCATTTGATTAACTTATATATATATATATATATATATATATATATACACACACACACAGAAACTTTTGAATATTTTGATGATTATTGTTCATTTTATTTAGAGAAATTTCAAGTTGAACAGACAACAAAGCAAATGCCTTAAATTATAACATTTCAGTGTTTCATATAATTGGTCTACGATTCGTTTCATACGTTCTGCCTTTTTATTCAAAAATCAACATCGTTATTCGTCCTACACATTCTTCACTCTTTGTCAATTTATCATTATTAAATATAAATATAGAAAATTTAACTTTACATATTGTTTTACTTCCAACCAATAATAATACTATTATACAGCAAACAATAAACCACTAAACGAAAAAAAAATAATAATAAAATAAAAAATAATATAAGATTTTCAAGAAAACTCTACTATGCTATTTATTTATTTATTTATACATAATCATAAATAAAATGTTTTGTTACTATTATTGTTAAAATTACATTTATATTAAAATCCGAGTAAGAAATTACTTTTTTACTATACAGTGTTCTTCGTGTACAACACAAAATTCAAACGAGCAGTAAAAACCTGAGGACCCAAAAACATTTAACTAGCACTACTCGTAAGTTTTTCCATTTAATCAAAACTCCAATATTAAAACTTATCAAACTATAAATGCGAGATTTCAGAAACTTTATTTTACGGGTTTTGTCAGACGCAATGCATATTTGACATTTTAATCGATTTATAGTCGCTTGCTTTTCATCGGAATAAAAATATTTTATTACTAAATACCAAGTATTATTATAGAATAATAATGAAAAAAATAATAATAATAATATTAATAAAGAAAGAAATGGAAAAATAATTAAAAGAGAAAAATATTTCCACATTTTTTTTCACATTTTGAAAATTTCTCGCTCCAAAATGTTTCTCATATATTTCTGCATTTAATTCTTTTTTTTTTTTATATAAATTTTTAATTTAATAAAGATAATTTCCGAGCCTTTTTTATCAAATCTTAGATGGTTTTTCCCAGACTTTGAGAAAATAATATTGAGAACTTCGAAAAACCACCAGTTTATTATCTAGAGGCAAATTAGGTTTCAAAAAGTTGCTGTTGGAGACTTTTGGACAAGTGTTTCCGTGCGAAAAGTGTTTACAGAAAATAAAAATAAACATTACTGTAGAAAAACTAGCTTCTTAGCTACGTTTCCACTCAATAATTTTTTATTTTAAAGTGAAAAAGTAATTTAAATTTAAATTATAATATTTTATGTAATTCTTGAGAATTGAACTAATGTCTCGATAAAATTTTCCACACCATAAAGCACACAATTCGAATCGCGCAAATTTTAGAATTAAATTTTATTACTTCTTCCTTGTGGTTAATAAAATGCGATGACAGCGTAAAATACTTCGCAGTTCGGAAGAATAACAATAGTAGGTAAATATTAAATAAAATAACTTAAACAACGTTTGAAGAACTCTAAAATCAATACTGAAACATAAACAAACTCTTAGTGAAGAAAAATACTGGGAAAACTCTAACTAACGGTAGTAGACATTACGATTAAAGATATTGTATTAAAAATTAAAATCTCCTTCACTTCTAAACTCAAAAGAATTAAAACGAATATTTTCGTGTATTCGGATGAACACACACAAAAACATGCGAGCACGATTTTTCCATGAATTTTTGTGTGTGAACTTGTGAATTCACCAGATTTTTGGAAAATGTTCTCATTGATAATTTCGATATTGGTTTCTTCTGTTGTGTGTAAAGACAAATTATGAGTTAAAAATGTTTAAATGTTTTTGTTTTCGTATATTCTACTGACGGATTTACAAAAATAATATTTAATTAAATCGAATATACCAATGTAGATTATTATTATTTGAAGTAAAAACAAAACAGGTGTACTACTGAAATTATGTCAATATTTCTTTACAAGTATACAATCTCAAACCATAGAAAAAAAAAATATTTTTTTGTATTCTCGTCTGTTTGTATTTATGTATATTTATTTACTCGTTTTACTACTGTCACGTTAAAAAATCTCGAATACAAGTTAGTTAAATAAATTTGAAACTGCTTGATTGTTAAAAAAAAAAAAAAAAAAAATACGTAAATACTATCCATTATTTTTTTTCCGAGACATATAGATAATTTAATTTAAAATAAATACATGTACATCGCCTTATTAATAATGTATAAATGTAATATACCAATAGGATTAAGTTTACTTTTTTTTTGTCAGATAAAATATTATGTTACTTTGGATTTATTATTTTTAATCTCTGTCAACGCGTACAACATTCACTAGTATATCCACCGATTTATTTGACATTTAATTTGGGATAATTAATGTTGTTTTATGGATGCCATAATATTATTTTTATTAATCCGGTCGGCCGGAGAAAGAGAGAGAGAGAGGAATTAAATTTAAGCTTAGACACCGTAAATTTGTTTCCTCTATTCTTTTTTCCATCCCAAAGGGCAAATAAACTATAGCTATATAAATAAATAAAAAAATAAAAGATTTTTTTTTTCTAAAACATTTATTTTTTTCTTTGAACACTTCTCTATCCGAGTTTGTTGTTCTTCATTGAATTCACTTATACATATTATAAAACAATATAACGTCGGATAAAAAAAAAAGAGGGGAGGGAAATTATTACGATTAAAATATTCCGTATCGAATATCGCGATATATTATATTTCTTCACAATATTTATTATTATCATCTATATTAGAAAATTTCAAATAAAATAATAAATCAATGGCATTCCATTGTTGTGTGTCCAAAAGAAAAAAATACTTACACACACACATAATATAATACAACAAATCAAAAGGGCAACTTTAATACTTTCTATATTAAATCTATTGGCCAACTTTAAGCGATTAAATATGATATCGAATTCTCCGCCGGTTTATTGTTTGCTTTGGTTTATTTAATATGTATGATGATGGTTATTCCGTATGAAAATATTGACGTTTGTCGTCGCCAATCACTGCAGTGGTCGAGCCTACGAAACACATCAATAAACCTCTATTATTATATCCCCTTTGAAACGCCATCAAAGGGCTTATTGTAAGATAATACCTTTTGCTTTGTTCGTAATAATAATAATATTGACATAGTATAATATAATATAATACAACAACGACTGTTTCTGGCATAACCTAAATCTATATATTAGCATTTAAGCAAATACCCAATCTTTTTATAAAAAAATGTTATCACTGTAAAAAAAAAAAAAAAAAAATTAAAGTAAAGTATAGACATGAGAGTTTTCAACGTAACCACCAAGAGTATCTGACCCGTGAAGCGAAGAATACCTGTGATGCGGATTATGTCCGGCTTTCTTGTCTATACTTTATTCATCATCTTTGCTTCACTTTACTTTAATTTACTTCATTTTGGATGATTAAATGTACTCTTTTTTCATATAATAAATAAAAAAATTGAAAATAAAACTTTAATGAAAAAAAAAAAAAAAAAAAAGAGTTGGAAAAAAATTTCCGAAATTTTATTGTAATGGTATATTTTTATAATACTATTTTCTATCAATGTTTAAATTTTTATAAAATTGTAATAAAAGTCTGTACCGGAATCATAATAAGTACCAACGTGCCGTTAAAACTATCATTGTTCATATTATGTTTATTTTACTGTATTATGTATTATATATTTCTATATCTGACAAAATGCTCAAAATTTATTATCTTCTGATTATAATTATTATTAT
>JAIPRM010006285.1:0-18959 GCA_025469315.1 Stegophylla sp. TES_Ste_2020 | reverse complement strand
CTATACGAAAAAGTGTTTACAGAAAGAGAAAAAAAATTAAAAAAAAAAAGAAAAAAAAAAATAAATAAACATCATTGTAAAATCATAAGCTTCTTCACTTCGTTCAGAATCTAAAATTATGGAATATTAAGATAAGGACAGTAAGTAATATATTGTTTTTATAGAGTGAAATTTCACTAGAAGTGAGATGAACCATTATTATAGTTTACTTTAGAGTGCACTGATATAATATTTATTTTATATCGAGATTCTCTAGTTTGTCTTACTATATTTGACAATTTGTAAGTATTGACAATAATTTCAAACAAACCACTGTTGATTATTTTTTTGAATCATATTATTTATATAAACATTTTGCTAATTATCAATTTTTAGAATAAATAATGAATTCAAATTATATAATTGAACAAATAAATGCATTAAATCCAAACTGAACCCTCTTTAAATAACAAACAACATATAAGTGCTTACAGTGTCTGACATTCAGAAGTTTCACAATATATGATTTATTAAAACAAAACAAAATAATGGAATTGAGAGTAAAATTTGTACATAGAAAATTTGATATGCATGTAAAACAAAAATATATGTTCATATAAGGATAATAAAAATCATTTTACATTAGGATTAACCAAGTTAAAATATTTTAGAGCAATGGTTAAAATATTTTAGAGCAATGGACTGACACTAATCATTGGTCACCAGTTAGTTAACACTAGTCCATAGCATAGACCATACAATAAAATCACTCTTTCATAAAGAAAACTTCACTCATTATTATAGGGTAATCTATTTTTAATGTGTGTTGTGAGTATATATATTTTCCAACAACCAGTTAAATTTAAGACTTATTCCATACAAATTATTATAATATTATTAATCTATTATTAATCAATAAAAATGTAAAGAATTTCTCTTCCCCTCCCCATCAAAAAAAAAAAATAATAATAATAATAATAAACAAAAAAGAACTGAGAAATGCAAAAATTAACTTCTTAAAAGTATTCCGGTAAATCCGGTTTTAAAAAGTTGCTGGTCGAGACTTTTGAACAAGTATTTCTATAAGAAAAACTGTATACAGAAAAAAAAAATTAAACATCATTGTAAAAACACCAACTTTTTCTCTTCGTTTAGAATCTAAAATAATAATCACAGTAATTAATCTAATCACATTGTATTTTTATACTAACATGAAAACAACAATAATAGTTTAAACCATATCCATATTTTTAATAAAAATCACGTTTTATATGCTTAATACATCATAAAATATTAAATTTATTTTTCACATATCATTTTATTATCATTTTAGTAACTATATTTGTTTAAAATTGAATAAATAATCAACTAACCTGTACACAAGCTGCTGTGGGTATGATTTTCATTAAATCATATCGATTATAATGGTCTGTTTCTAAATCCACAATATAGGAAATTAAAGGCAATAGCATCTTTTTATTTAACAACTTCAAAATAGTTTGTTGCTGAATACGATCACCTTTTTTAGACAAGTAAAGACCAGCTAAATAAAAATTGAACTGAGCATCATTCAATAACGTGCTGGTCTCCTTGATTTCAAATAGCCATTTTGACATGAATTGTTTATTATCAAATTCTTGACATAGCCTGAATATCAAAAACAGCATTTATAATTTAAGAAGTTTATACTACACAATAATTTATGTAAACAGCAAACAACAGTTAAAATAATTCCTTACTTTATAAGAGTGTAAGATGCAATTAAACATGAATTAGCAGTCAAAAATGGTGATAGCTTAAAATTTTGTGTACACGGTTCAGACCTAGTCACTAAAAATATAAAATCAAAATTAAATATCACAAAATAAAATAAATAAATTATATCTTACAATCAGAATTAATGGTCGACAAAAATAGATTCAATGTTTCATCATTAATTGTTTTTGTAAGATTCCACTGTAAAACACTTGCTACCACAGTCTGAGCAATAATTGTATGACAACCATAGTTCTGGATGACTTTCAAGCCTACAAATAAAAAATAAATTTAATAACTTAAGAAATATTGTAAAAAAAGAATAAATATATATTACAAAAGTCCATGATTTCCTGTACAAAATTTGAAGAACATAAACTCAAACTTCTGGCAATGCATAATAAAACTATGTTAGAAGTGCATGGGCAGATAATCAATAAACTGTTCAAACGTTGTAGCATATGGGTCGGTTCAAAGCCATATGATATTAGTTGAATTGATGTTTCTGTTATGCATAAACATAAATTATATTTTATTTCTTGCAGTTTATCAGGAATTGTGTCACAAAATTCCTCTAAAAAATTGTATAAAAATAAAATATCATCCAAATTATCGACCTGTAATGAATAATAATTGTAAAAATGCAATAAAATAAAATTAAAAGTATAAATAAACATTTTACCTGTAACCAAGAGTAAATTTCAAATAACAAATGGTATTCGGATGTAGAATTCACTGATTCAACAAATAACCTTACAAACGAAGTACGATAATTGGATGGTGCTTGAGATAAAAAAATAAATTTGAATAAGCCTTTAGTAGCATTCAGCCATTTCTTCATAAACCTGTAAAATTGAAACACTTAATTATTAAATCATATGTATTTAAACTAAAATTTTACTCAGTAAAATCAATTATTACTCAAGATTGTTCAAATCGGTATTAATTTTCATGTGATACAAAATAGCACGCCATTCATCAAGATTTCCATCCATTATCCTAATTATAATATCAATCAGAGTATTGATATGTTCACTATTATTTTCATCTTTTTTCAACCAATATACTATTAATGCAAATATTTCTTGTATAAATCCTGATTTACACTTAGTTTGCGGGCTCAATACTACCAACCAATCGATTAATAATTGATTTTGATAATTATTAGTTGTTATAAATGTCCACAGAGCTCGTAAAGTAGTATTACAAATAACAGGATTTTGGTGACAGCAATACTCTTGAAGGAGTAACATTTCAGGCATCTATAATTAAACAATAATACATATCAATAATAAAATCAGTCACTGATTTTCAATTAATTTTTATATTGAATTTTAGGTATAATTAATTTATTATAAAATATTTTGTTCATCTATATTCTCATTTGGATAAACAAATACACTAAGTGTGTACTTCACATCTTGTGATGTTCTTCACACTTCGGGTGGAATACTCTCGGCGGATGAGTTGAATTTTAAAGAAACAATTAATCATTTCTTCAATTAAACAATTCTGAGCATAGCTTCATTTAATATACAATAAATTTAATTTTCAATATGTTTAACATTTGTTATTGAATAACAAAATAAGTCATGTGCAATTCGTTATTCGTGTAAATCAGAGGTTCCCAAAGTGGACTATATCAATCCTCAAGGATCTACTCTGACCTCCAAGGGGTCTTTATAAGCAAAAAATAAATTGAGATTGCATGAGATGTAAATATATTAATTCCACAAGATTTATTAACAAAAATTCAAATATGTGTGAATTGTCGCAATTTAATTTGCTATAATATAATTAGTACTAATATTTATCCTGTCACCCCCGGTCAGTCACAGTTGAAAAAAGTGCAAAATATCTAGTTTACCAGATAAAATTTAAACCTGACACTGTCACATTCAAATCTGATGCCTGACAAGAACAGTGTTGAAATCCGTTAAAAAAGTAGTTATTTAATATAATAATCGAAAATATTTAATTTTCAAAATAGAATAATTAGAAAATCATTGATGCATGAGGATTTTAATTTACACCATTGTATTCAGCATAGAAAAAACATTATACCAACCTTTTAAGGTGTTAAATAGAAATACATCATAAAATTTGTCCATATTTTATCCAATTTTTTTATTTTTTATTAAACCCTTGTAAAATGTTTAATTATTCGTCCGTAAGAAATTTTATTGCACCAAAATATTCAACTATGCACTAATTTTCAAAAAGATTGATTGAACCGATTTTCTTTTATGTTTGTTAAAGTGTGTAATTTTAGATAAAACTAATGAATTTTGTCAAAATTCTAACTTCAAACAATTATAGCAAATAAGTTGACTAACGTTTTTTGAGATTTTTTCAAGTCAATTATGTATATATGTGCCACTCTTGTTAAATTTTAATCTACTTTATAATTTTCTTTTAAATTGCCGTCTGGTGTTAAATAAATAAATAATTACAAAAAAGTCATCAAAACCCTATCTCTAATCATAACATAAGTGATAGACCTATCACATAATTATTATTGACCGCAGTTAGTTATTTAGTAACAAAAAATTATTAAAATATAAGTGAATAATTACATTTGTCATGTCTGAACGGGTTCCTTTAAATTTAGACTTTAGAATATTAATCAGCTCATCAGTGGCCTAAAATAGAAAACACAATAAAATTAATTTATGTTGAAGTTGAATACACAAAAAATAAAGAGAAATATAATACAATATAGAATGAAATATGATTTTGGTCAAGGTGATAATAAATTTAAAAAAGGAATGACGATGGGAAAAAATAATAAAAACAATTTAGAAGATTTAGGATAGAGTATTTAGGATCATTTTTACACAAGAACCACGTCTTGAAACATAATTAAGTGAAGATAAATGAAATTCACAGACAAGGAGTACTGTGTGTTTAGAGCATTCTAATTTAAACTAAAAAATGCATTTATTAAAATTGTGAAAACATTGATAATATTAAATAATACAAACTGTTAGTATATATAAAGATGTATGTATTAGAAATGAGAATACTAAAGATAAAGGGAATCACTAAAGATAGTAGAATAAGTTTGTACAGCATAGGCTGTACATGTGATGAGGAATTATGGTTAAAAATTGTTGTAAGAGAAGTAATAAAAATGAATGTGAAAGAAGGGACAAGAGGAAGGTATAAAAGGAAATAGTTTGATACAATCAGTGGCGTATTTTAGAGAAGCAATAGAAGCAGTTCATCCCCCCCCCAAAGAATATTTTAATGATCATAATTTAGTTCAGTATATTTGGTAATACAAGTAAAATACAACTTTTAACTGAATATTTTATCGGTGCTGACTTGCTACATGCTATGGGACAAAACTTGGGTACAATTTATTTTATGCATTATTTATAATGTGTTTGTGAGTTATTTTAAGCATTTGGGATATCAGTTTGTAACTTTCTCATATTTGATCGAATTTTAATCATTTTTAAACTATTTTGCACACACAATGATAGTCCTAATTGTATTCTAATATTAATTTAGTTTGTCATTCAATATATTAAAAATATTTTAATCTATTCATGTGATCAATACCTTATTATTTTTGATTTGTATTTGAGCTATTAATTAATCAACTAATGAACTACATATCAACTAGATATTTAATTAATTTCAATGTTTATATTTTGAACAAAATAGTAAGTTTATGGTGATGATTCATTTTTGTTTGAGTAAAAGCAAAAAATGCATACATTCATACAAAGGTTTTATAATATTATTTAAATGTTACTCAATAATAGCAGTTTTATTTTTACCTTAATCATCAATTATTATGGAAATGGCGATAAAGTATTAACTTCAAACATTTTTAAAGGAAAAATTTGAATATATTCTCCAATTTATAATAATTCTGAGAATATGTAAAAGAATATTAATAAACAAAAATAAAGACGTACCTATGAGCAAAAGCAACTTTTTTAATTATTTTCAAGCGATAGGTTGGTAAATATAATACGGGTGTACAGTTAGCGATTCCTGATTTCTTAAAATTAGTCTCAAATACGCCACTGAATACAATTTGGAAGAGGGAAGAATATTTAAGTTTCATATTATCAAAAACATTTACAGCAGCGACTAAGATTGTATTGCAGGAGTTCATTTTTCGTCTGATCTCAGATAGAGCGTCCATTGTGTGACGTGTATTCGTACAAAGCATACAAAGCAAAATGTACTCACAAAGGCTTTTTATAAATATAAAAAAAATAATAATAATAAATAAAATAAATCACATCCCAATGCCTCGGTAAAATATAATATTAATGATAAAACAATAACACATACTACATAAAAAAAAAAAAAAGGTTGAGTTTAAATAATGGTGGTAAACGAATAATTTGATTTAAATTGAGACCGTATTCGGCATTTTTCATCTAATGAGAAATGAAATCGGCACATTGATAAGCATCAAAAAGACAAACAAACGTTCCCAGTTCCCATGCTTTTCGCGCGCTTATCTCACTTATCAACATGATAACAATATTATTATCACATATTGTCTTACTAGTAAGTTGATATTATTATTAATATATTTTTAGTAATTTTGTAATTTTAGAAAAATAGAAAACGTTCCCCGCAATTAGTTATAATATTATGAGCGTACTTGAAATGACAATTTTTACCCCTTAAGTTGCAATAAGAAGTGTTGTGCAATCATGTCCGAGCGTCGTGTTTCGCTGTTCATATCCGCGATAAATAACAATAATAATTATCGTGCGCTACGTTGAGTTTTGACATACCTAAAATCGTTTTTAATGTTCAGAATATTGCGGAACAAGTCGTTTGTAATAAATTATTGTTATTATTGTTCCAAATGCGAAACGTCGTCGACACCGCCAAAACCGTATTCGATAGCGGCGGTGTTGCACAAGAATACACTCGCAGAACGAGACTTCGAACGAACCAAGTCGGAAGAGCTGACTTACAATAATTACCACCACGATGCATTGGACGCGTACACGAACACTCTCGTGCTGGAAAACATGGCCAAGTGGAAGACGAACGTTGTTCCGATCTCGAGAAAATCGTCAAAATCGGTTTTTAAAACCTGCGACGACCCCGACAGCGTGATCACGTACTTGCAACAGTGTGCGGACGGCCATCGCAAAGTGACCGCGACCGCTTTGACCGGGTTCATGTCGACAATGGCCAAGCACGGCCGCGTCAACGGCTTGGCGCTGATCGAACGCATCAACGACAAGTACGGCTATTGCATCAAGAAATCCGATTTGCAAATCAATTTAGCCGAAGCTCACTGGACCAATGGTAATCTCGAGGAAATGTTTGCGGTTTTCCACACGTTTTATCCCGCAGAGTCCATGAGAGTTAATTACGTGCTAGAACCTATTATTTTCACTATAGTTAAATCGCGCGGCGTTGCGTCAGTAGTCATGGTCTCAAAATTCGTCCACTCTATTGTCTTCAAACACGGAGATCACTGTCCAATGTCCATCCTGTGGAAGTATTTATTCTTGAGCGAACTGTATAGTGACAACTTAGAGGCAGAAAAGTTAATACGACAGAATAGTAATTTAATAGAAAATATACAATACCTCATACCGAGTATTATGAAAACCATGTTAGAAAAACACAAAGTCGATTGCGTTCAGAGGCTAATGACCGTGCTTTTGAAGTACAAACTAATGAAGTCTTATCAGTGGGTGTTAAGAAATCTGTTTGAATATTATCGTGAGTATTTGTTTCATATTCCTTTAATTGTAAGTTCAAATTGTATTTATGAAATCAATTTTTATTGGTTACGTAAGAATAATTTATTTTTTCCCTATTATTGTTATAATAACATGTAACAAAATTTATCAAAATGTTTTAAAATAAGTATACTATTGTCAAGAAATGACAGAATAAAGATTTATGCTTCGCATTTTTGGGTATGATTTAGATTTACTTAGTTGACTTTTTTGATTATTTAAAATAATATACAAATGTGCATACATCCTAGTAATGTGTATTAGTAATTTACTTACTGGTATAATGTAATATAGTGTTGAACATTAGTGGTGCATTTAGGATGAATATAAGTGTATATAGATGCATAACCAATAATATATTTATGTTTATTATTTTGATTCTTAAAAATGTTCATTATTTTATATCAAAAATTTAAATGCTCTTTGGATCTAATACTCTTGGTGAGTATGTAGAATTTTAAAGAAACGATAAATAATTTCTTCTATGAGATAATTCTGAACGAAGAAAATTAATGGTAAAAAGAATAATAATAGTCGTAATTTTCTTCACACCCATCAAGGGTATCTGACCAGAAGAGCGTATAAATTATATATATGTTTTTTTATTAACCATCATAGTCCTGGTCCCAACGAGTTTGTATTATTTGTATATTATTTTGTAAATATGACAACAAGAACGTTTAATATATAACAACAGACATTGTAGTTTGGTTCTATAAAACAATAACAATGTTATTAAAAAATATTTTATTGTGTTAAAACATATGAATATTATTAATAATAATAATTAAAAAAAAAACATAATGATAGTTATAAATATAATATTTGTACAAGTTAAATTTCATAAAATCAAAGTAGTATTTTCATGAATAATTTAAATATTATTCAGTCAACAATTTTAAAAAATATATATTTTTTTTTTTTTAGAAACGATGGGAGATGTTCGTCAATGTAAAAAAATAATGAAAAATTCCATTGACCTGAATGTACCATTAACACAAACACAGCAATCACGATTAATTAACATGGTGCTCAACAATAAACATCCGCGACACATCAACAAAGAAGTGACTGCGACCATATTTAAACTTATGTTTTAAATTAGTCTACTATTTGTTATTGCAATTTTTCTTTTTATGAATATTAAAAAGAAGTAATGTTGTTTTGGCATTGGAAGTTTTGTGTTATTAAAATATGTTAATACCATTTGTAGGCATTAGTAATTACAGAATTTACTAGTCTTCGAAGTTATCGTAATCGGCAGTATAATTACAGATGAAAAATAAAATGAGTTAGAAAAAATGGTGATAGTAATTATCATAGTTATAATAAATATCGCAATAAAAAATCCATCCCATTCCGTTATTAAAAAATTGACTTATGTATAAAGTCTTAAATATTTAAGATCCAAAAGGACATTATATTTTTACCTCATGAATAAATTATTATCAGGAAAAAATACTTTGATTGTTGTAAATACATATAATAGACTAATATTTCATAGTATTAACTAGTTATTGAATATAATATATATAAATATTGAAAGAATAACTTAACAAATTGTATTATTAACAAGGTATCACAAATTCATAATTCGGATTTTATACATTATAAATACAAGATAATAGATCTATATAATATTTTGATAAAATATTTTAATAGTATATAAATTAATATTTTTTTATGATTAGAAAAAAAGCAATTCATTAAAAAAATAAAAGTATATATTTTTGTTAAATCCTATGTTTATTATGAAATAACTTATTGCATTAAAATATGAAAAATACAGATTACTTTTGAATAACAATAATCATTACAAAAAATAGTGTAACATAACTTTTAGCATTTACAGGCCATATTGTATGCCAGTTTTATCAATACACTTATACACAATAATATTACGTAGATATTCATTCATTTGCTCAAATAGCTTGAGACAATATGTGTAGTTATGTAATAAAATAACAAATGTATAATTCACCATCGATAATCTTATAAAAAAAAATATGAGTACGACTATAATAGAATTTATCAAATAGTGGTATTACTATTTTATTGCATATTATTATTTTAATTTATTTATTCAATAAAAAAAGTACATACAGACTTATAAATATAATCTTAAAATGTTTAATGATTATTTAGCTTGTTGAATTGCTTTTTTCTTAAAATTTATTATTATTATTGAAACATTAAAAATTACAATTAAACTGTTAAATTGGATGGTTTCATAAATCACAAACTTTATTGAAAATAAAATTAGTAAAACAAAAAAAAAAAATACTCACGTAAATCATACAATAATACAATCAGTAAAACTTTGGCTGTAAATGATAAAATAATATATTATGACAAATTGAATATAAGTAGAATGATAAAAATGCTACAAAATATTTACCTGGTCTGGTGTAGGCGATGAAACAAAATTATCGTCATCGTCAGAATCATCATCACCAGACGATTCACTACGATCCCTCAAATCTGTAAGCCAAACAATGTTGTTTACAACATGTTTACAGTGTTTATAAATAGTTTATGGTAAAACATACTGTGGTTGAAATAATTGGTACTGTTGTGTTTCGCTTTATCTCTGGATAATTTATCGAAACAATTTAGACAGACGCGCAACGGCTTCGACGATTGATTTGGTAGTAAAAACTTTTTACTGGAACATGGACCACATACTACGGTACCACAGTTACGACAATGGTGCTGAAAACAAATTTGAATAATAATATAGTATGTATGGAAAAAAACATACAAAACACAATGTTTAAACTCACCCTTCTGTTGATTACTGTGAATTGGGTTTTTTTACAATGCATGCAAACATTTGCTTCGGAATCCGGTACCCACACTGCAGCGTGAACTTCTACAGCTTTTTTGCCACTCTTTCTCAACAAATCTTCGACACATTTGTTTATGTGTGCCATCCATTCTTGTTTTTCTGTTGACGTTGCCGCATACACCGCAAATGATTTGGAAGACGTACGGATTAACCAACCGTTTCTTAATTCTGAACATAACACAATTGTATTTATTTTATACACAAACAAAGAACAATTTGGAGTGACAATTTTTCTACTTACGTCCTTCGTCCTGTAGAGACTCCAACTTTACTTCTTCTAATGGTATTACGTGTTGTTTGTTATACTGTGAGAGGGAAAACAAAAATGCATATAAGTAAATCGATAGGTTCAAATACTTTAGTCATTTACTTTTTTCTTGTTTATAAGTATATTTCCATAGACTAAAATGTCATTGAATAAAAAGAATTGCCTGGGTTTGGGTTTTTTGCGACAGATTTTAGTCAAAACACCTTCACCGACCAATACACGTCCAGGAACGCCGAGTGGCTGCAATTTTAAACAAGATTAAAAATAATGTTGTCCGAAAGTCAAAATGGTTTTGCTCTGAACAACTATATCTTATAATATGCGTACAGTGAAATCTTAGGGCAACGGACACTCACAAGGAGGCAACAACATGATTAATTAAACAATAGGAACATATTTAAAGGTATGGGAATGTTTCCAGAAGAATACTGAGTCAAAATGAAGGAGAACGCAGTGGGTAATATTAAACCTCCTAGAAAATTTACCTGACTGTTTTGTAAAAAGTAAAAAAGAACTAAGTAGATAGTATTCTGGAAAGAGGAATTATAAAATTTGTTGAAGAGTCTAATCAATAGTCAAGCAATATTGTTATAGTTCATAAAGCGGATATGTGAGCTCTAGATTATACTTAGATCCTCAGGAACTAAATAAAGTTAAGGGCAGGGCTTATTCAGTATTCTAACAAGTAGTAGGACTCAAATTGGGTAGTGGGAAATATCAAAAGCACAATTGGATTCATGAATCTGAGCACCATACAAAAAATGTAAATTGATATATCGTATCTATTGTTTGCAATTAAAAGTAATTTTTTTTTTTTTGTATTTTTTCTATGCAATGATAAAATTATAAAATACCAATATACATTATTTGATAGAAGGGAGATGGGGGAGTAATTAAAATCTAAATAAACTTCATGACAACAAACTTTTCATTATATTTCGGGCAGCAGGTGAAAATTCTTAGAATAAGCTCTGGTTATAGGTAGTCAGAGAATATATTTCAATCCCTATATTAGACGATATTAGAACTATGTTTTTAAACAAAAAATATTATGCAATGTGTCTTACAGCAGTAGTTATGAAGGAAAATTTTATAAGACATCAATCCGGTGGCCGTCGGCACAGAGTTCCACCATACACATATTTTATGGATTTACTAGCCAAGTATTGCACTTACTTGTCCGGAGCTGCCAAAGCAGTTTTCGACCATAGCAATGCGACGGGCATTCGCCTCGCTGTTCACTGAAAAACGTAACAACAACGGTGTGATTATACATATTTTGTGTACTTACAAAGAACGAAATCGTGAGGAGCAAAAAAAAAAAAAACGCAGGTAAGTAATTCGAACGTAGAAAACTGTTACACACCTAGTCGGTCCACCATTATTATTAAATTACTTAATAATGTAGTTTGTAGAGTTCGGACACGGTTGTGTTGCTGGACGTTCGCACACAGTGTTCGGGGGGGCTAGGTAATATTTTGCGGATATCACAATAATAAAAACAAACAGACGTATGGACGGAGTGACAGACGGACGGCGAGAGAGAGAAGAAATAATAATCTTCAAGGTCTGACGGTAAAACTATAAAAGGAACGGAACACATGTAACGAGAAAATTTTTAATAACACAAGTTAACAATTTCGAAAAAAAATATTCAGTCCCGTGTGTGGTGTAGTGTAATCAAAATCTCAATGTTTATCAAAATTCTTATCACAATGATGTCATTTTCGTAATTTATGTTCCTCCCTACCTACCGTACTATTATTATTATTATTATTATTATTTCATACGATAACATTATTTGTGTATATTATTGTGTGATGACTTTTTTTTTTTTTTCGTGTAATTAGTCATAGACTCCGCCGAATACTGGGAGGCCTTCAGACAAACTGTTCCATTTTATTATCTATTTATCTATACGCCTATGACAGTTTTCGTTTTGTCTACCTATATTATTTGAATTAATTCAAATGCGTTCCGCAAAGAACCAGTTGACGAAGGAATTCTTGAAATTATTTCGTAAGATTTAATTACATATTGATATAATATTTGCATAAATTTATAACAACAACTATGTGACACGAATATAATATTGTCAAAAAAACAAATTAACAAAATATTCAGAATCGGCCGATATAATCACAGTCCTCATAGGTATTGTTTAATTTTGCATCATTAACGAACAGTAAATATTTATCATTCATAAACAGTAAACGTTAAGCTTTAAACTAATACGCTCTGCGCTCTGTAAATAGTACGATTTTTAAACAAATAAATGTCTGTAGATGTTGGCTGGCTTTGGACAGTGGCAGTCAGTGGTGATGACATTTATTATTATAAAAGTACTTTGCACACATTTAACTAATATTAAAAAAAAAGTAAAGAAAATGAAAAAAGAACCTATATTTTGACTAGTTTTCCTAAAAACCTGTTTTAATAGCCATGCTTAATAATTTAATAACTTGTATCTATTATTTTCCTGTTTACGTTCAAGGTATGTAATAAAGGAAAGGAATTTACGTTGAACCCTTTCAAGTTGTAAACAGGCATCAGCTGTTTGAGAATCTCAAACAACTGAGCGATATTCAAAAAATATTGGTCTTACAAGTGCACAATAAATGGATTTAAGATAGCCAGTGAGTTAAAACTCACTTGATATTCTTTTGACAAAACCCTGTATCTTAAGAGCTTTGCAAGTAATTTTATCAATGTGAACTAAGAGGGGAAGTAAAAGTAAAACCAAGGTCATAAATGCTAGAATCGACAGTAATTAATTTGGAGCCATTCAAAGTATAGGTATAGATTATAGGAGAGCGACTTCCGAAAAATATCATTGTCCGGCCTTTATTAATATTTAATGTAAGACCCAGAGTATCAGACTAGGCAGAGAAGCTATTAAAATCACCCTGGAGTTTGTGACAATCATTAACAGCAAATTTTTAAGAAAAATTTTTATAATTTCTTAGGATATTATATATTTTAGTTCTAAGAAATGGTTATACAATTTTAAAAATATGTAAGAATACCATTAAGTAATCAGTAATTTTCAAGAGTTCATTACTATTTACGTATGTATTATACTAATAACTACGTAATTAATAGGAAGTTCATTGTTCACTGTTAATTGTCAAGTGTTACTGTATGAGATATAAATGTTACTACTACTTAGTAGTGTCGTACTAAATGTTATTATCTACATGTAATAGTCAATAATATTATCAATGAACGTTATTCTTATTATTATAATAATAATTAGACATATTATATTTATGTAATAGAAGCCTATAAATAATAATTCTATTTGGTTCTGTTAGTGTTTTCGGAAAAAAAAAAAATTGTGAAAGAGCAAAAAATGAAATAAAATAAAACTGTTTAAAACAAATGTAAAAAATTTTGTTATAAACCAATAACACTTTTTTTTTCGTATATAACTTCTTTTCTACCACGCTGTTAGCTTGCCGATGTAAGTACAGATGTAGATCGAGTGAATACGGTAAAAAGAATCTTTTCTCATCAACGATCACAAGTTGCGTCTGTACAGCACTACAGTTGCTGCTGTTATGTTTTCGATTGACATAACATTACTTCAGCGTGCAAAAAATTTTAATCAGTTCACATTAATAATAACAATTGTAATTATTATTCACACCGCGGTACACCGATAAACTGCTATTATACCGTACGGGTTTGTTATTGTAATATAATTTCAATTATTGCACTGACCATTATTGTGTATTATACGCGTGGCAGCCGTACACGGGACATTTAACACATGATGTAATTATTATTATGTACAAGCTCAAGACTGGCTATTTAATTCAATTAACATCGTGATACTATAGACCAGGAGTTTCCAACCTTTTTTTACGGTGAGCTAAATTTGAGATACGCTTTGGCATCGCAGGCCAAAATTTTTAGAGGAATACAGAAGTTATGTTAATCGAAGAATAAATAAGATTTACATAGAAAAATTTATGTTTATTCGTATCAATTTTTAGATTCTGAGTGAAGTGAAGAAGCTATAATGATTTTACATTGATGTTTTTTTCTCTCTTTCTGGAAAGTTTCGATAATATTTCGATATGTTTTCGATCAGTAAAATATAGATACGAAATCACACTCAGATGTTACTTTGAACAGGTAATTTTTCAAATTTTTCAATTCTTTTTCTAAAAATGAGGAAAATCTATCGAAAAATTGACAAAAAACGATAAAATATTCCCCTACCTGAATTTTCATAAAATTGAAAATTGTTTTTAATATATTACTTCAAAAATAATGTGGCTAGAAACTTGAAACTTCCACCAACTACTAAAAATTGTCACGAAAAAACTTCATAAAAATTTCAAAAACGTTTGATTAATTTCGAGTTAAGTATAACATTTTGAAAATACTGGAAATTTGAAATTTTTTGTAAGTTTTTACGTAGTAACATTTTTAATTCTCGTTATTAAAACTTGAAAATTTAATACAATCTCTCTCACATTTATTTCTTTTTGATCTTAGAAATTCTTGAAAATCGAAATTCAACTTTTTTCTTTATAGACAATTTAAAATTAGTATTTTGACGGAATTCGTTAGTTTTACCTAAAATTGGTTCGATCGATTTTTATGAAACTTAGTACGCAGGCGGAGAATTTCATTGCGAATATTTTGATGTAATAAATTTTTTTCCGGACGAATAATTAAACACATTTGACAAGGGTTTGATTGAAAAAGATTCGTAGAAAGTACGGACAAATTGTACGAACACCCTAAAAGGTTGGTAATATTTTTTCGCCATCTAATGTATTTTACGATGCTAAATACGATGGCGTGAAGTACATTAATTAGCTTTGTGGGCCTGTACAAAAACCTTGGCGGGCTGTAGGTTGGAGACCCCTGTTTTAGACCCATTCTTCCACGGAAATAATATAGTGGTTTTTTTTTCCATAGGAAGTATTATGTATCATTCAATTAATGTATATGTTTCATTTTAAGTACGGAGGAAGGGGGTCGTTAAACGGTACAATTATGTTGCACCTATCACTACTGTACATGGTGACTGGAGCACGAGATCTAAAAAAGTGGTCAAAATATTACACACACACACACACACACACTGCAAGAGTGTCTATATTATACACGAAAAACATTAGATTTTTTAATGTTTCAATTTTGAAATGCAAACCTCAACAATGGCGTGGCATTAAAATATTGTTCGAGATAAAGAGGGGGTGAAGTAATAAAGTGTTAATTACCTATCAAAGTTAAATAAAAAAAAATTTTTCACCAATATAATAATATGCTCATATGCGTTTTTCTCTTGTGATCAAACCAATTCGCTACTATTTGTGATGTAAACATTATTATTGAGACCAGGTAATTGAAAAGTGGAATATTTATCTTTGAGCCTTGAGGGTCTAATAATATAAAAGAACTCGATAACATTAATAATAAAATGTGCTAAAAGAATAGTCGATAATCTTGAAAAGCAATAAGTGCAAACCAAATGGAAATGATTACGGAATGCAAATGTATTATTTTCTATCCGATTATAATAATTTATTTTTTATTTTTATTATCATCGAACTGGTTTGTGTGCAGTCTATTGAGTACACAAATAACAGTAAGATATAGATATAATATACATTCATTTTAATTACGTTTTATATTGTAACAGTTATATAAATTTTAAATTAAGAGATGATCTAAACAAACACAAACCTAGGTACTTAGCAAATAATTAACATAAAGTGATTTATGATAATATAATTCAATATATGCAAGCTACTACAGATATATGTATATAAAATATTTAAAGTTACATAATATTTTGTTCTCTTTGCAGTCAAGTTGTATTTTATTTTTTACCTATACTATTAAAAGAGTTACTTGTTTTAATGTCTAGTCTAATGGTAACGTGTATTTTTGGTCCTATTTAATGTAAGTAAGTAGATTGTGGTATTAGTTTTCTGCGCATTAATGGTTAGGTTAGGTTAGGCGGTGTTTGTTGAAAGCAATTTTACAGGGTAATACTGATTTTACTTCAATAAAGTAATCTAAGCATTTATACGGCAAACAGGTGTACACGTAATAACAACATATTAAAAAAAATAACGAGTGTTGTTTCGACACAAAAATTGAATAGTCAATTGAGGATTAAACAACCTTATTGTCAAATCGTCGAGCAGCTAATATTGTTGCAACCCGTTAGTAAGTCCCTATAATGTAAAATGAAAATTCAAAATATTGTGTTCGAACTCGGTGCGATTCGATGTTTTTAATTATATTGCTATGCATTTTATTATAATACGTGCGTGTAGCATAAAAATTATTATTTATACAATTATTCATCAGGTAAACTACGTATTAAGAAAATTTGAACACGGGTAAAAAAACCATGTGATACTTTTAGTAAAATCTACCGGATTTAGGATTTGAATAAAAAGATTGTTGTTATACCAAAAAAAAAAAATAATTATTTTCACTCGGCCAAATTTATATCTTACCATTAACTGAGAAAAGTAAAAAAAAAAAAAAACTAATCAGAAAAAAAAAGTGTAAGAAAAAAATGTACAAATATTTTTTCACATTTTCAAAATTTTCTTGCCTTAAAGTATTTATCTTATTAATGTCTATATTATATATTTAAATTTTCATAAAGTTTAGATTACAAAAAACATAGTTTCCGTGTTCTTTTCTATCAAATGTTGGGAAGTTTTTCTCGAATTTTGAGAAAACTCTTGAGAGTTTAGTACTATTGAGGCGTTTTCAAAAACCACAGCAATAGTACTCCAGGCATAATAAATAAATTAAAAGAGCAATTAACTATTCTCAACAGTATAAAACTCGATAACTTTCCGCACTTTGAAATCATCCGAGCACTTATAAAAAAAAAATACCTACCGATACGCTTCGTTAAACAACATTTATTAAAACAACGTCAGTCGATCAAAAATTATAATAATAAGCTCAAATTAAATAGAAACGTGTATTCTTCGCACCTCGGATGGGATACTGTTGGCGGGTGTATTGAATTTTAAAGAAACGACAAATCATTTCTTCAGTAAAACGATTCTGAGCGGAGCTTCATTTGATATACAGTAATCGTAATTTTCAATATGTTTAACATTTGTTTTGAATAAATGACGAATCGTTTCTTTGAAATCAACATAACCACCGAACAGCGAAGAATACACATGGTGCAAACAAATGTGTCCCGTTTTTTATATTTTCGGTCTAACACGGCGGCGTCCCGAGTGAAATATTCAAATGTAGGTTATCCAAAAATTAACACTCGTCACACGGGGTTGGAACCTAACTCGAGGGGTACTAAAGGTACTAAAGGGGTATATATGTTTTCCTCAGGAAACGGCGGCGGCGGCGGCCGAGTCCTCGTCGTCCGTAATTATATTACCTAGCCGGAACAATTTCGCTGTGGAAGATGGCAGCATTACGGCTACGATTTATGATGATTGCGTGCGTCCATCTGATACGACGCTCTAAATTAATTGCCGTTTTGTCCCTCGATAGGTACCCCGCCGAATGGTGGTCGTCTTTGTGTGCGCGCCATAATGTACGATATTATGTCGTATTGTTGCTGCGCCCCCGCACGTTTTTGAATATTGTTTTCGCTGCTTAAGGACCGGCAGGCCGCCCGCGTTACGAAATCAATAATAATAATAATATCGTCTTATCAATGAATTATGTACACGGACGACAAATGTGTTATTTATAGCGCACCGACACGTCCGAAGTGTCCCAGTGATGCCCGCATTTAACACAAATCTTATAAATAAGACCCGGATTTAAATGCCCTAAAAGGTGTATAAAAAAAAAAAAAAATTCTAAAAAAATCCGGACTTACTTCACACCATGAGTATTCTTCGCTCTTCGGGTGGAGTACTCTTAGTGGATGTGTTGAATTTTAATGAAACCATAAATCATTCCTTCGATAAAGCGATTATGATTGAAACTTCAATCAAATTGTATACTGAGTCTGTGTAGTAAATTGTTATTTAATGACACAATAATCGGTGTCCATATTCGTTAAAATGATTAATTCAGGAGTATTTTGAAATTCAAAACTGAATAAAAAAAAAAACCCTAAATATATGTTGACCTATACATAAGAACATATATAAGCTTGTATACAATTTTCCATCCTGAAAAATCAGTAACGTTACAATAAAGAAAATAAATTTGCCATTATTTAGACTAACAGTTATTTGAGCCATAATTTTAAAATTTAAACGCTTGTAAAAATATTATTGATTAAGACGATTTTATGAAAAATTGGATATGAGAGAGTTATATTGAATTGAATTTTAATATTATACATTTTAAAGTTTTGATTGAAAAAATCAATCTTTTTCTTGTAAATTATCAG
>JAIPRM010006284.1:0-18963 GCA_025469315.1 Stegophylla sp. TES_Ste_2020 | reverse complement strand
ATAAGTTAATGTAATTTCTACTTTTTATTTTAAAATAAAAAAATATTTGATTTTAAATTCATAACGTATAACCAATCTTAAGTGTTTTATGACAAATGTTGGTTTATTGATACATTTTCGGTAATAACATTCTAGATTAAGAACCCCTGGTTTTTCGTTATCGCGCCGCCGCCGCCGTGCCAATCTATCTGGCAACGACTGTACATGTTGTATACATAATCATATAATAGTGTATACATATACATGGCAGTCCGTGTAATATGTGACAACTGATAAGGCGTTATGGTTTTGAGAAATGTATTTGGGCGGCAGTCCAAAGGCCACACCATAATTACCGACTTGTATCGTATTAAATTTAGCGTCGAAAATTACGTAGGATAAGATAAGTAAATAACAAAAACCTTTGTGTCCGTACTTTCTTCGAGTTTTTTCAGTCTTACCCTTGTCAAATGTTTAATTTTTTGTCCGTAAGAAAAATTATTGCACCAAAATATTCGCAATAAAATTTTCTATCTAGACACCAAATTTCAAAACAATCGGTCGAACCAATTTTCTTATATGTACGTAAAAGTGCGTGATTTTAGGTATAACTAACGAATTCAGTCAAAATTCTGACTTCAAACGGTTATAAAAAAAAAATTGACTAACGATTTTTGAGATTTTTTCAGGTCAAGTAGACATATATGTCAGCGAGATCATATTAAATTTTCAAGTCTTTATATCAAAAATCAAAAATTTTATTACATAAAAACTATCATAAAATGAGATATTTCCGAAATTTTCAAAATGCTGCACTTAACTCAAAATTGATCAAATCTTCTTGAAATTTTTATGAAATTTTTTCGTGACTATTTTTAGTGATTGGTGAAAATTTCAAGTCCTTTACTGCATTATTTTAGAAGTTATGTCAAAAAGTAATTTTCAATTTTACGGAAATTGCAGTAAGTGCATATTTTGCCGTTTTTTGAGAATTTTTTTTCAGTTTTTTCGTATTATTAACAGAAATATTGAGAAATTTGAAAAATGACCTCTCAAAAGTACCAACTAGATCCGATTTCGGATCTAAAAAGTTACTGATCGAAACTTTTGGACCAGTGGTTCTATACAACAAAGTGTTTACAGAGAAGAAAAAAAAATATAAATAAACATCATTGTAAAAACATAAGCTTTTTCACTACGTTCAGAATCTAAAAACTGTTAGTTTTGTATGTTTTTTTTTTTTTATATATACTGTCATATTTATATTTACTTAATTAATTTCAAAATTAAATTACATGATAACTTATATATGACTGTTATATTTATTGTCATTTAAGTTTTAAATTTCAATTAAATACATTGTTAACTTTCATTATTTGTTTATATACTTAAAATACACATTAAAATATAATAACTTACGTCTTAAAACAAAGAAGTGCTGATACTTAAGGCTCATTTTTGGTAACTTAATAGTGATAACGGAATAACTCACAACTTATGTAAACATTGGATCCAATGATATTAGTTGAAGATAATAAACCATCACTAATATTTATATTATAATATCAATGCATGTTAAAAATCATTTTAACAATCATATAAGAACAGTATGGAAATTTAATAATGTATTAAACTTTTATTTGTACCTAACCATAAGTTGTCTAAAACTTTATACAAAAATTGAGTTAAGTACCTCCAAAAAAGTGTAGATCAGACTCAATAAACTACGTATCTAAGAAGCCATTAATTTGGAAAGTAAAATTTTGAAAATTTTCATCAAAATTTACATCACTAGACCCAACACGGTTCTTGACTGCCCCGATTACACGTAGGCGCAATATTACGTTTATGATATAAATAACATGGTATTATTGTAACTTTTTAACGGTCAGATCTTTGGGTAGACACATCGCAAGGACATAGCCAGGATTTTATTTCGGTGAGGGTCAAGTAAAAAAATAAAAAAGCTGGACATACTTCGCACGACGAATATTCTTCGCATCTCGGGTGTAAAGCTCTTGTTGGGTGTATTAAATTTTAAGGAAACGATAAATCATTTCTTTAATAAGACGATTCTGAACGAAAGAAGTTAATAATAAAAAGAACAATAATAGTCGTCATTTACAACACACTCCCCAAAAGTATTTGACCCGAAGAGCGAAGAATATCCGTGATGCGAAGTATGTACGGCTTTCTTGTCTATACTTTATTTTTTTATTATAAAATAGTATAATTACAAAATTAAATCGTTATTATGCAATCGCTACACACTTTTTGATTTGGTACTACACACTTGATATTTCGTACTACACACAGTTTTGTTTCTGACGTATTGCGCAAACCCAAAGCAAAATTCGTTTTTTACGGTCATATAATGTTGTACCTACGTATATATCAAGTGTTATTAATATTATTACGGCGGCACTCACCTGTATCCGTCGCGGCACCCGCACTCGTACCCGGTCGGCGTGTCCGTGCAATTCTGCGCGCACCTGTTGAGCTCGACGCGCGCGCACTCGTTCACGTTGCAGTGGGCCGGCTCGTCGCTGTCGTCCGCGCAGTCCGACACCTTGTCGCACACCGCGGTCGCGTTGATGCACTTCTCGCCGGTGGCGCATCGGAACTGGTCGGCCGCACACGACGCGGTCGTGTCATTCCGCGGTGGACAATCCAACTCGTCCGAGTTGTCGCCACATTCGTCTTTACCGTTGCACCGGTAGTTCGCGCTCACGCACCTGAAGTTCAAGCACGTGAATTGGTTGTACTGACACTTCCTGTAACGCTTCTGGCAGCCCTTGTGCTCGTCCGAACCGTCGCCGCAGTCGTTCAGGTGGTCGCATTCCCAGCCCGCGCCGATGCACCGCCCGTTCGCGCACGTGAATTTGTCCGGGCCGCAGTTCGACGTGATCGTACAGTTCAATGCGGCCTTGTTCTCGTCCGCTCCGTCCATGCAGTCCGGTTCGCCGTCGCACACCCATTTCAGCGGTATGCACTTCCTGCGGTTCCACTGCGCGTTCGCCAGGCACGTGAACTCTGTCGACTCGTCGCACTGCCGGCTGTCTGTAACGATCGCATTAGAAGTGCCCTTAAGTATTGCAGGTCAATAAAGGGCCGGTACAGTGCCGTTCCCGGGTTTTTCGAGGCCCTGGGCATCATTATAATCCAAGGTTAGGTTAGGTTACAAAAATAAATTAATAAAGAAAAAACACCATTGTAAAACAACAATCTTCTTCACTTCAATCATTACCTGAAAATTCTACATCTCCCGACCCCGAGACACCGACATAGAAAAAACATCTGATTGCTACTGTTATATACACATATTTTTAAATCATATTGTACGTGTAATTATTATAATTATATTTTATACATAATTTTTTGAAAATAGGGTTTTTTTTTCTCTATAAATACATAAATGAATAGAACAAATCAACACTACCAATGTTTTGAGATAAAAAAACAGTTTTTAGTATAATAATAATAAGCATTAATTATTAATATACAATGTACATATCTACCGTGAAAGTACTTTGTGTTATTATTTTATAGATAATTCTAGGTATATTAAGTATTTGTCAGGATATTTTATCGAACCCCGTTGATAGTCAAAATGTTAAGTTTAAGATTATTATTTTGGATGCAAAAATAAAAAAATAATAGAATCAATTTTGTTAAAGAATTGTGCACTAAAAATTATAATATTTTCTCATATTTGTTAGCACGTAATCTCAATGTTCAGGAAAACTAGAAAATCGCAAAAACAATATTTTCATCATACCGAATACATAAAAAAAAAAAATTTACGAATACGTAATTTAATTTGATGTTGAGATTTAAACGAAACAAATTACTCCTAATATAAAAAATAGTGTTAATATGATAAGCTTCCCTTCTGCACGTATATCTAAAAATAGACAATGATTTCCAAAAATGCGCTGTAACGGGAAAAAAAATTAAAACCACTGGCTCACACAATAAAGTACGGCTTGTTTAAATAGTTTAGTTTGAATTATTTTAAATAATTAGGTAGGTACCGAAATCGATGATTTTATCCCCAGCTATGGGTTGGAATTTTGTCAAGAAAGCCTCTGCAAAGGTAGGCCCGCTAGCCTGAATGTTCTTAATTTGGGCTCTGTCAGTAAACAACAGATACTTCCACTGGCGCAAAAAAGATAAAAAAAAAAATTGGGAAGCTTATATTAAATATAATTGATTTAGCCCCCTCCACCAAATGGCATTAACCTTATGCAAATTTTCAAAAAATTTTAAATAATTCGAATGGCTTGGGGCACTAAGCCTCCCCGCCCTAATTGTACCTACGGCAATAATATTATAATATTATTATATAACACTCACTGCATTGGTGTCTCGCGTCCTCGTCCGAATTGTCTAAGCAATCGTCGTCACCATCGCAAATGTGAACCCGAGGTATGCAATTGCCGTTGTCACACTTGAACATATCGCCGAAGCAAGTTGAGCCGTCCTGTATGCAGTTCTCCGGTTTCTCGTCAGACCCGTCGCCGCAGTCGTCGGATCCGTCGCAGAACCATGAGGTCGGTATACACCGATGGTTGGATGGACACCGGAAGCTGCTGCCCTGGCACTCGTTCTGCTTACAGTACTCCGGGTCCTCGTCGCTGTTGTCGCCACAGTCGTTGTCACCGTCGCACAACCAGAACGGTTCCAAGCACAGGTTGGTATTCTCGCACTTCAGCTGTCCCTTCGGACACCAAACATTAAGTTGAGGACATCTTTCGCGTGACTCATCAGACGTCGAATTGTCCTTGCAGTCGTTTACCCCATCGCACAACTGAAATATTATATATACACCATCTTAACAAAAAGTTCGGAAGTTGAACTAAGAAAAATGTTCTCTTTAGCGCTTAAAAAAAACACCAAAACAAGCTCTATAAATTTCTTCTCACCCCTAAAAAAAAAAAAATGAGATTTATAAAACTTTTTTTTTTTCGCCTTGGACTGTGAAATAATAAAGTTCAGTCACCAGTACATTAATATTATTTTTTGATCAAAAAGAATAGGGGTTGTAAAATGACGAAATCAAGCAATATTATTCACTGTTATCGGATGCTCATATAATTTCAGTTCTGTTTTTAGACATTCACGAAGGGCAAATAAAGGTTTTTTTAATTTAAAACGCATTTGTTTCATTTATAATCTGTCGTTATTTACCTAATAAAAGTATTTTATACTCTTAATTGTTGACAAATTAGCTCTTAAACATGTAAATATAAGAAAAAAAAAGCCGGACATTTCGTTCGAAACGACGGGTGGTATTCTCTTGACGGGCATATTAAATTTTAAAGAAACGATAAATCATTTTTTCAGTAAAACGTTCTGAACAAAGGAAGTTAATAATATAAGACAAAAAAAATTTTCGAAAAATGTCCAAAATTTTTTTTCACATTTTCAAAATTTTCTTGCGCCAAAATCTTTTTTATAGGATTTTCTATCTATGTTTAAATTTTCATATAATTCTGATCAAAAAATGATAGTTTTCGAGTCGCTTTTGTCAAATTTTGGGTAGTTTTTTCCAAAAAAAACATTGAAGAATTGAGAAATTCAAAAAATGACCTCTCTAAAGTACAATCTAGAGGCGAATCGAGTTTCAAAATCGAAATTTTTGTACAAGTATTTCTATACAAAAAGTTGTACACAGAAAATAAAAAAAAATAAAAATAAAAAATAAACATCAATGTAAAAACACTAGCTTCTTCACTTCGCTCAGAATTTAAAACTCGAGAAAATATGAAACAAATTATTTAATAATTAATTATTGAAAATTATTTTTGACAAATTATTGCTATTTAGTGCTACTATTGACTAAAATATAAAATACTTATATTATTTTTTATAATATTATTAATTAAAATTAATAAACATAAATTGGAAAAATATTTATTTTTTTTTTTTAAATATCATCTAACTGTATTTAATTTACATTTGCGTGCATGACAATAAAAATAAAAATAATTTTTAGGACCGTAATGCATGTTTTATTGTAATATTTATTCAGAAAAAATATTTTTAATGCAATGTAACAATAATTAGTCTCGTCATCAAAAACGTAGCCAATTTAGGTATCTATTGAGATATAGCTAGGGTTTGGATTTTATAACAATATACATTATAAAAAGTGAACTAAAAATTTTAAAAAAAGCGAAAACAGACATTTAAAAACAAATTGATTATTTTTCAACAATTTAAAATTTATTATAACTTGTAAAAAAAAACGTAACTTACATATATTTTAATAACTTATCTTTATTATGTCTTAGTGTTTATCATATTTTTGCAAGTTCTTATCACTTTTTATAAAAAGTATAAAAATGGTAAAAATGTATAAAATTGATGTAAAAAGTTGTTAATTTAACATAAAATATTCAAAAAAGTGGGAAAACAACTAATAGCATTTATGGGTGAAAAAGGCAAAAATTACGAGTATATAAGATGGTATTTTATTACATTGTTTGGTGTTGATAATTCTGAAATGTTTAACCCATAAGGTTTTTTTTTAATAAATTTTATGAGAAAATAGTTTTTTGCGTGTCTTGTGCTTATTTCATGCAATTTTGGTAGAAGTGATTTTTTTTTTTATATAGGTACTTAGTAACGTACTTTAGGATCTAGGTACGTATTTTCTTAACAGATAGCACATTGTAAAGTATGCGATTATATGGGCTGGTCAAAACTTTTGCTTCCCTTCCCCTCAAAAATGTAAATGATGACACTGTTGGTGAGCTATATTAACCAATAAGGGGGGGGAGTACTGTTTAATAAGCTTTGCAATAGTGAACTTGAGACATTGAACAAAATCTTAGGACTAACAAAAGCATTGATATTATTTTAAAATGTATAATTTTCGATTGGAATAAATAATACATTGAATTACTGTTTACCTGTGTCATTGCAATACATCTCGAATTTGCACAAGTAAATTCTCCTTTTGCACATGGGGTATAAATACACCCGACTTCATCGGATCCGTCCTTGCAATCATTTTCGTGATCACATTTCCAATTTTTAGATATACAACGACCATTGGCGCATCGGAATTCGTCGGTGCTACACGAATGGTATGCTACATGAAAACACACGAAAACATAGTTTTAATAATATTACAATTTAAAACATTACATTTTTTTATTTCCATAAATTCTATTTAGTAGAATATTATTATATTATTTAATATTGTTGGAGTTGCAGAAAATATACACAATGAAAATATTAGTGAACTACATACCGCAGAAGTTAACGTCTTCATCACTGTTGTCCCCACAATCATTATCGCCATCACATGACATCGTGCTAGATATGCACTTGCCATTACGACAGTGGAACTTGTTAGCTTCACAAGTGCTTTTCTTATTGACGCACATGCGACCCCCGTTCGCGAGTTTTGAGTTTTCATCGCACTTGCACTCGATCGTAGAATTTGGTCTGAAATAACAAGTCTGATCGCAACCACCGTTGTTGATAGTGCATGGATTTACGACGCATTTTTGCCTGTCTTTTGAGTATATTATTACGCTACTGGGAGGATTGTCCAAAAGCTTAACGATTTCTATCACGTTTGCGCCAGTGTGTTTTTCAGCTCTATAAACACCTCCTAGCTGCATGTCTGTCCAATAAATAAAATTCCCGTGGACGGTCAATGCAAATGGATATACGGTTGCTGTAATGAGCACTTCTCTATTTTCTCCGTCCAGTGTAGATCTTTCGATTTTTTCTCTAATAACATCTGACCAATATAACATCTCAATCTGTTCATCGAAATCAATCGTTATACCACTCGGTTGTAACAGGTCTTTATCAACGATTGCTTTTTTTAAAGTTCCCGCCATTGTAGTTCTGAGAATCTTTCCGTCTTTTCCAGATTGTCCCCAATCAGTGAAATATATATGTCTAAATGAAATAAATAATAACTATAAATATTTTACTGTATTATAACTAATGGAATTAGGAAATTAAAATATATGAATCAGATATATTTTAAAGCACACTACTATATTTTCACTCACCCATTACACGGATGTACAATAATTGATTTAGGGTTTTCAACTTTCGCAATCATCACTACATTAGTACCATCTAAATTCATGGCATTTATAGAATTATTCATTGAATCTGCCCAATATATCTTTTTTTGAGTCCAATCATAAGAAATTCCTTCTGGATAAGTCCCTTCTTTTAAAATTGTTTTTATTTGGCTGTTACTTGATGAATCACTAGACACAGATGATATCAGAGACGTAGGTCGCATTTGTGTGAATAATATCTTATTGTCAGCATAATCAAAGTCCAAACCAACTACATCTGACAAATTGCCCTAAAATCATAATATTTTCATCATATCCATTATTACGTACAATACCAATCGTCTAATTTAATTGAGTACTTACCACTGGTTTGAATGGTATTATAGTCGACAGAGGGTCTAAACTTGCAGATCTAATTTCAGTACTCGTGGAATACACCAAGTATTCGGATACTGAGTTACATTTAGTACCAGCTCCGGCAGCTATGATGCCTTCCGCACATTCACAGCGGAACACGGGTTTCTTTGCGGACAACGTAGGTGGAAATGCAAAACACAGTTGAGAACATCCTCCGTTTTCGGGGCGAGAACACCAGTTAGATTCATCAGGAGGTTGGTTGTTTGTATCAAATATAGCTATTGAAGTAACCTTTGAAAGTCCGGTTTTGATCGGAATGGGTAATGAATTATTTCCTGGTAGTTTAGAAGTCTTAAACACAGTCTTTAAATTTCGATCTACCCAGTATATATCATTCAAATGTATAGCAACGCCCATTGGATTTGGTATATTTCTTCGTACCACCTGAAAGAGCAAAATTTTTTTAAAACATGTACATTTTAAACGTTATTTAGAGAAAGTGTGGTTGCCTACTTGTCGGTCTCCTCCAGTTGAAGATATTTTTTGTATCAAGTCTAATTTGGCGTCTACCCAATACACATTATGAGTAATCATATCAATGGTTAAGTCCTTTGGTTGACTTATTCCAGTTGTTACTATTGGCTGCCAGCTAGACCCATCTAAGTATGATTTTCCGATTTTTGGATACTTACCATTATCGATCCAATACAAAAAGCGTTTAATCGGGTTGACTGCCAATTCCCTTGGTATGTCTGTAGTTGTTTTTACTAGAATTTTACGCATAGAACCGTCCAGCCAACAGACCTCAACGTAGGTTTCATACTGGAAGAAGTTTGTGAAATACATATTTCCAGCAATCCAATCGATCGCCAAGCCCCGGATTCCATGAGGACCGATACCATCTTTGATAATGTGCTCGAGTTCAGTGCCATTGGGCCGTATTCTATAGATACCATTCCATATGCCTTGGTTGAATTCTACCCAATATATCCAGTTCTGAGAGACATGCACATCCATTCTCAAAATATGATGTCCTACGTACATACATTTTTTAATCAGGTAGACGATCAACAAATTCGTATTTCATTATTTCACTTTACATTTACAAATTAACTTAATGTCTTTTATTATCTATACTATTTACCTGGCCCTGAAATGGGAACAATAACGTCGAGTGCGTCGGTAAGACTGTAACCTCTGAACAAATCCATTTGAGAAACTATTGCGAACGATGTGTGCGGTATACAATTGATGTCTAATTCTTTTTTGTAGCCTAAGGAACAAGCACATACTCTGTTATTGTTTTTGCTGGGAATACAAAAATGTTGACAGCCACCATTCTTCGTCACAGTGCACGGATGATTAATGTCTGAAACGTCGATATTTTATTTATTTATTCTTTGAATATAACTGTAAAAAAAAAAAAACTCACTAGATTTCATAGAAAATATAGTCATTGATTTTAGATCTGGATCGTTTTCTAAAATTATTTCCATGTTTGATCCATCGTTAGCATTAACTCTTACAAGGTGATCGTAACGAGAATCGATGAAATATAAATGCCGATCGTATATCCCTAATGATTTTGGGAAAGCGATACTATATTGGTCACTCATCAATATTCGATGATTCTCACCAGTAACACTCATAACTTTTATCTAAACATTAAAATGAATTTATATGTAAATAAATGTATGTCTCTGATATATTAATAATATGAAAATATTATCTAAATAAAATTACACTGCTGGGATATTGTATACTGTAATATATCATTTTTTGTTCCAAGTCAATCGCAATGGCTTCAGGTGAATAACCGTCATTAATTAACACTTGAGGATTGGATCCGTCCATATTGATTTTCCCTATCTTCGGCGGTACTCCATAGCCACCTTGATCAGCCCAATATAGTTTTCTGAAATAGCATGATATATATTAATTTCGGGTATACACTCATAAATTTTCATTTAAAAAACCTACCCTTCGCTAGGATCTAAAACAATACCAACTGGCGTTGCCACAGATACATCTCTGCCATTGTTCGATAATAACACCATTCTGTGTTTATAAGAACCATCCACTTTAACCACTTCTAGACTGGACGATTCTAAATTTCCGATGTACAAGTTACGACCATTCCAATCAAATGCAATACAATAAGGGGCACCCACAATGCCAGTGAGTTCACCCAATAAAGGCAATTTGTTTCCTCCATGATATGGAGACATCATAAGGGTACACTAAATGATTATATGTATATTAAGTAGAGTATACCTTATTAAAAAATAAAAAAAATTTACTTACATTTGCGCTGTTGATACTTTCATCTTCTAGGTTGACTTTTAATCCTTCAACCCAGTATAAAGATCTAGTTTCAGTGTCATAATCAACTTGTGTACCTCCTTCAATACCGACTATCGGGACAATATGTCCAGTAGTTTTGTCTCCAGGCGTTAAACTAACATCAATTATCTGGTCACTTCTCATGACTAATAAAAATGGAGACACATCTAAAACATAATATACTGTAAGATCCTGAAAATTTAATAATCAATATTTTTTTTTTCATGTATTATTTACTTTCAAGACAATTCCCAGTACTAGAAACTCGATATCCCGGTTTACATTTACAGGTATAACCCTCGGATTCTGAAGGTGATAACAAACAGAGTTGTTCACAGGTGGCATTTTCACAAGGGTTTGGCGTAATTGGTTGCAGGGATGGATGGTGTACGTTAACACTTAAGGGTTGTGAGATTAAATGGGACTCGACAGTTTGGTTATTTCCTTTAAATTTATGAGCGGATAGTATCTATTAACAAAATAAAAGCAGATACACAATTATAATTAATTTTATTGAACACGTCATTTATAAAAAATATAAAATAATAATAATAATAATAATAATAGTAGTTACCCTATTCAACTGTCTATCCGACCAGTAAATTGTGTCCTCAAATAGAGTAACAGAATGCGGATGAAGAAGAAAGTGACTTCCAGAAATGACTAATTGACGACCGGTACCGTTATAATAACAGAAGTCTATGAAATCTAGTTTGGAATCGGCAAAATAGACACGCTGGTTAACAATGTCCAAAGTTAATCCATTGGGCCAGTATAATTTTGAACTGATAATCACAGAACGATTAGAGCCGTCCATACCGACACGTTCGATTCTTGGATTTTCTCCCCAATCACACCAAAACAACCATCGAGCTCTGGAAAATGTTCACCATTATAGAATTGTAATTATTGACCTATATTTACTGATATCTTACCCTGGGCTTGGATCTAACACTATTCCTCTGGGTTGAGTAATGTTTTCGTTCAAAAGAACAATGCGATCAGTTCCATCTTCATTAGCCACTTCAACAGTGTTCAATCGAGAATCCAACCAATAAATATGTTTTCCGATCCAATCGTAGGCTAAACCTTCTACCATGTCTAATCCGGACGTAATAATCTAAAACACAATTCCATTAATATAAAAGTAATATTATGAAGTACTCGTTTTAAAACTACATACATCTATCGACTCTTTATTCTTGTCCAATCTGGATATCTTTTTCAGCTTTATATCAGCCCAGAATATAGTGTCAGTATGCATATTTGATGCCGTCACGACTACATTTTCTGCTTGGATAGGTAACCGTTTGAGATCTTTTTCATTGAGATCGGAGGTCAATATAGAATGGCGATTGGAAATTATTAAAAATGCCGCACTGTGATCTAAAAAAAAAAAAAAAAAATACCAATAATTGTACAATTTTGATGAATTATATTCATTGTAGTCTTACTCAAAGTTTTGCAAGAGTGTTTGTCGGATTTCAAGATGTAACCCGGAGCACAAGAACAATAATAACTTCCTTCGGTATTGGTGCAATGTTGAGAGCAGATGCCAGGCAGATTGCATTCGTTGAAATCGACACACTGGAACTCGGAATTAAGGATTTCGCCGTGAGGGCATGTGCACAACGGTCCCTGTAATTTGACGTTAATTTTAATACGAACCGAAACTGACTAGACATTTAAAAAAAAAACGCACAATCCAAACCAACTTACCAGTGGAGTTTGTTTACATCCGTTGCTACACATTATTTTCATTCCATCGCACTCAGGGAATTCACAATTCGGACTTTCGTCTGCGCCGTTGGGGCAGTGAGGAATGCCATCGCACACGTTGGTTAAGTTGATACACCGATTCGTGACGTTCGGACATAACCATTCATCAGGCAAGCACCTAATAAAAAAAAGAAAAAAAACAAGAAAAACGTTTAACGTCGAACATGCCATCGAGGAAAATCAAAATATTTTCGAGAAGTAATAATTAAACGCGATGTAATAACGAACCTCTGTTGCGGCGCTTTACAAGCCATCCAGTGATCCTCATCAGAACCGTCGCCGCAATCGTCCCGACCGTCACAAACGTACGATTTAAAAATGCATCTCGAATTTCTACACTTAAAGTAGTTCGACTCACACGGCACATTACTGCAGGTTGACGGCTCATCCGAGTCATCGTCACAGTCGGCCGTTCCGTCACAGTACCAAGATTTCAGTATACAGAGACCCGATTTCTTGCAACGGAAATGGAGATCTGGGTCACATATGCTGGGTTTAGCTACAAATATAAAGTGAAAATGTATACACAATAGAGACTTGAATAACCGCTCAAAATGATATTGCAAGTGAGATTTCTTAATACGCACACACATAATAACGTATCCAGGGAGAATGGGGGAGGGAGTATAAAGATATAAATTACAAATTCATTTTCCATTATAGATTCTAAACGAAGTTAAGAAGCTAGTATTTTTACAGTGATAATGTTTATATTTTCTTTTTTTTCTTCCTTTTTTTTTTTCTGTAATCACTTTTTTATATAGATATACGTATCCAAAAGTTTTTACCAGCAACTTTTTGAAACTGGATTTGCCTTTAGTTGGTACTTTAAAGAAGTCTTTTTTTGATTTCACAATTCTTCAATTTTTTTTTTTTTTTTTTTTCTAAAAAACTACCCAAAAATTGACAAAAATCTCGGAAACCATAATTTTTTGATCAGAACTTTATGAAAATTTAAACGTTGATAGACAATTGTATAAGAAATATTTTAGCGTAAAAAGTTTTGGAAATGTGAAAAAAATTTTTAGACATTTTTCTAATACTTCTTTTCTCATTTAATTTTTTTCCCTTTATTTATCAGATAAAAAAAAAAAAGTATAGTAAAGTTTATCCAAGAAAACCTAACTTACTCCACACCATGAATATTCTTCGCTCTTATCAGATACCCTTAGTGGGCGTGTTGAAAATGATGACTATTGTTATTCTTTATATGATTAACTTCCTTTGTTCAGAATCGTCTGATTGAAGAAATGATTTATCGTTTCTTTAAAATTCTGTACACCCACCGAGAGTATCTGCCCGAAGAGCGAAGAATATCCATGGTGCGAACTATGTTCGACTTTCTTGTCTATACTTTTTTAAAACTTGGAGTTTTTAATTTACCTTTTACAACTAATAAAATGATAATTAGCAGTGAAAATTGGTTAACCTCTATCATCAAAATACGTAATAAGAATTATCAGTTATACATCGCCAAAAATGAACAACAAGCGAACGCAAATCTGTTAAAATTCTTGTTTTAGGTTAAAATTTTGCTTTGAGCACCTGATTATTTCTAAAATTAAAATCACCCCCAGCATCCTGGGATGAAATCGTAAGTACTTCACCGTAGTACAAAACACGGGTATTTATTAATAAAACCGTGAACTCGAAAATTCCCCCAAATAATCACTAAAACCGGTATGCCTCCTCTACCTGTTGCGCTGTCAAATGAATTAACAATTTCAATAGGGTACTTAAATTATTATAAACATTGAGGTCACACTCACGACAGTCCAGCTCGTCACTGCTGTCGTTACAGTCCGGTATGCCGTCACACTTGTCCGTCTCGTTTATACATAGCTGGTGGTTGTGGCATTTGAACTGCGTCGGAGAGCATACTACCGGCGGGCAGCCTGCTTCGTCCTCGTTTTTGGAACAGTCGTTTTGGCCATCACACATCCACTCCTTCGGGATACAGTGGCCATCTTCGGGACAGGTAAACTGAAAAGCGACAAGAATTACAATATATAGATACTGAGTGGTGCAAGGCAGCACAAATACGAGAGTGGAACATGGGAAAATTAAAAAAAAATAGCGAATTACGGTAAGTACTTACTTCATAATTCGCGCACGTTTTTGCGGTGCAAAAATTCCCCTCATCCGATTTGTCGCCGCAATCGTCTACCGAGTCGCAAACCCACTCTTTCGGCACGCATCGTCCGTTTTTGCACAGGAACTGCCTGGCCGAGCACGTGACGTTCGTGCATCCAGTCTCGTCGCTAAAGTCAAAGCAGTCATTCTGGCCGTCACATCTGAAATTTCCCGGGATACATTGGCCGGTTTCGCATAGAAAATCGTTGTTGTTGCAGGCAGTTTCTACATAAAAGAGAAAAAAAAAACATACACAAATTTACATTAATTTTACTTATACATAATAATGTCTTAAAAATAACATTAGTATGTTTATATAAAAAACTTATGAGCGTGGATGGAAAAATTCTGTAGAGTAGGTATGAATATTTTATTAGAAACATTTAAAGTACCTACGAGGAAATAATAAATGAGGACCTGATGTTTTGAAAAAATATGGAATAATAAAATATAATTCTTTACTTCTGAAAAAATAGCGTGTGTAAAGCGTAAACCTAGTTATGCTAACACTAAGAGACAATCATTATTCCCAATTAATAAATTATTTACAAATATGTAATCCATTCGCAATTTTTCATTTTAGCGAGAGGAAATTTAGACCAATTAAATGAAGGACAGTATTATACAATTGGTAGTAACGAATGCAATTCTCTTTAAAAAATTGTATTGCAATTGAGCCAAAATCAAGCAAAGAACATTGCAGAGACCAATACAATGTTTTTAAGCAATTTGAAGCATTAAAATATTGAGTATTACCTATATTAATAAATCCAAGCATCTTGTATGATTTATATCATATATTGCCTTATGATTAATATTAAATAACAAATCATTTAAAAAGTATAGGATTTTTGGGTCAATTAAACGAAAGAACTTAACATTTAATAATGTTAAGAGGTTAGTAAATAATTAGTTTTATACCAGGAAAACAATGAATCTAAGCTTACCAGCAAAAGTTCAGAGTATACAATAGAATTGATTGAACTGAAAAGTTTAGCATCATCAGCGTAAATAAAAACATTTGTGGAGGTTTTAAATAATTTAAGTAAGATATTAATGAAAATTAAAAGAAATAGGTGACCCTAAATGTGATACTTGAGGTACACCGGAAGAAATAGAAAACTAATCGGAGGTATCAAAAGATAACTTAACAATCTAGGAAGATTTGAGAAAAAAAAACCATGACGGAAAAATGCCATTCAATCCAAATTAATGTAATTGATGTAAAATAATTAAAACATGATTTATGTCTTTCTCAATTACTATTTGAAAATCTAAATATTAACAGAATCAATTAGCTGTGTTTGGTAAGATGGCAGATAGGCAACTAAGTTAAAATAGAACCCTTTGGTCGATGACCACATTGAAAAGGGCAAATGTAATAATTAGACAAGATTACAACGAGTTTGTTTGTAATTAGAGCTTCAAAAATCTAGGGTTTAATTTGATACTCACTGTTGCAGTTTTGCTCCTCGTCCGAGTTGTCCAGACAATCGTCGTTGCCGTTACACACCAACTTATTGTATATGCACTTATGGTTTTTGCACGTGAATTCCCACGCGTTCTCGCACTTAAAGGTGGGCTCGACAACGGTCTCGCCAACGGGTTCGGCTACACATGACTTGCCGTCCGTGTCCAACTTCTCGCCGTCCGGACACCCGCAACGGACCCGGAGCACGGAGCTGTCGCCATCGGTGATCCTAATTTCCGTCTCTGACAACGGCACGGCGAAGCACAGCTTCTGACAGCCGCCGTGGTCCATATGTTTGGAGCACGGATGATGGGCGTCGATGCGCTGATCTTTTATGCTGTAGATTTTCAGTTTATATGTCCGTTGAATCTTCGGCTCGAGCACCTCGACGTTAGAAACGGCCCCGGTCAGCTTGTCCAACGCGACTATGGCATCTTTATGCCAGTCCGATATGTACATCCAATCTGCAAAATCGAAACGGTCGCTTCGTTATCGCTCACAGGGCCACAAAGTTTTTCGCAAACAGTAATATGTTTGGAACGTTTTAAACCAGTGATTTTGCTTGAAACTGTTTAAATGTTTAACTTAAAGTTACCTAAACCATTTTTTTTTTTTTTTTTTTTTTCAGAAACGCTAACAAATTAAGAACCGGATCATTTTTTGAAAAAGAGCTGTTTTTAGTTTAAAAAATTTACATGATAAAAAAAAATAAATAAATATTGTTTTAAACCTTCGATTTGTTTTATTTTAAACAACAGATTTATTTTCAACCCTAATTAGGTATATGAAACAATGACCCGACACATTGCGGTAATGTATGATATTATTAAAATATTCAATGTGAAATTAAATAAATAGATTAGGCGCTAACAGAGCTTTAAGATTTCCGAGTAATCAACACTTACATAATAATTAGATTTTTTTTTTTCAAAACTTTTAAATTTAAATCACGTTAAAAATATCTTGTGTCGAAAATATAATTAATAGATCTGATATTAGTTATGAGATATATTGTGTTGGTCGTGGATCATTTGTGCACTAAGTAAGCATTGCGAATCTCCTGTTACGACTATATTTTTATTAATTAGTTAGTCATAAATATTGGTATAAAAGATTGTTTTTGTATTTTGTGCCAATGCACTCATCGATTTTTTTTCTATAAAAAGATATCCAAATTAGATACTAAATAGCTAGTTAATACCATTTTTTTATCGATTTCATTTAAATTTGAAGTGGTTATTCCTTGATTAAGGAAAAATATTTGAGAATTCGGAAAAAATACCGATTTAAATTACCATCTAATCAAATTCCCTATTTGAAAACAACATGCTATTTTTATTGCACTGAGTTTTTTATCGAGTAGAAAACGTGTTTTTGGAAAAAAACAAAAATATATTAAATTTTATAGATAGAGACTGAAATTAATCAAAATTTCAAGAGGGTGGAGGCACACCCCTGGCTGTGATATATCACAATAATTATTATATTACCGTTGTGTATAACCACAGCAAACGGGGATTTATAATTAGACAACTGGATGGTCTTCACGTCAGTGCCATCCAAGTTTGAATGCTGCACTTGTTGTATCAGTCCGTTACTCCAGTATAACCGATCAGTTACAAAGTCCACTGTCAATGCGTGGTCCAAGGTTATCGTGATATTCAACATGATCGGATTAGATCCATCCGTGTGCGCTCGACTGACGCTATTGTTCTTATCCCGTTCAGAGTAAAATATATACCTGAAAAATGTTAAAGTGGTTGCGTGAAACAGGGCACATACTAATGCTAAGCATAGGTACAATTAGGAGGCGGCTAAGCTCCCACAAAACTACCCAAAGCACTTTCAGATTATTTTTAAAATCACATAACGTTAATACCTTTAGAATGAAAGGCTAATGGGCTAAATAAAATAAATAAATATGGTGGCCCACAAAATGTTTATCCTTATTCCGCCAATGTAAAATTTCGCAAACCGTGCACAAAATCGGGATCAATCATAATCCGGATTATAATAAATGTCACAGTCCGTTCGATCCGCTGATCAGAATTATTCGATTTTTTTTTAAGAAACGAAAGTGACTTTTGGAAAATATTTATAGTCCAAAAAAAGTATTCACAAAAAAAAATAGTCATCAGCTTAAAACTATGTAAAATGTCACTTTCAACACAATACACAACAGAGTATCTGACCCGAAAAGCGAAGAGTATACGTGATGCTAAGTATGTCCGGTTTTATTAGCTATACTTTACTTTACTTTAATTATTGTTATCTAATAAATAAAGAAAAGAAAAAAATTTAATGAAAAAAGTGTTAAAAAATGAGCAATTTTTTTTTAAATAAATTTTTAAAAATTTTTTGCGCCAAAATGTTTCTCATATTTTATCTATTTTTAAATTTTCATAAAATTTGAATCAAAAAATTATGGTTTACGAATCTTTTTTGTCAATATTTGAGTAGTTTTTCCAAAAAAAAAAAAAAGAAAAAGCGGGACATACTTCGCACGATGGGTGTTCTTCGCATGACGGGTGGGATTCTTTGACGGGTGTATTGAATTTTAAAGAAACGATAAATCACTTCTTCAATAAAACGATTCTGAACGAGGGAAGTTAATACTATAAATATAAAATAGTAAGTTAGATACTGTTATTTAATAGTGTAAACATATACATATACATATAATAGTATATACATATACATGGCAGTCCGTGTAATAAGTGACAACTGATAAGGCGTTGTGGTTTTGAGAAATGTATTTGGGCGGCAGTCCAAAGGCCACACCGTAATTACCGACTTGTATCGTATTAAATTTAACGTTGAAAAATACGTAGGATAAGATAAGGG
>JAIPRM010006283.1:0-18966 GCA_025469315.1 Stegophylla sp. TES_Ste_2020 | reverse complement strand
AATATGATAATCCGTTCAGCGGTTTTTTGAATCTTATTGTTGCAACTTTTGGTTTTCAATGTTGGTATCACTACAATTCGATTTTGAAAATTTTCTTATCAGCCAGGGGAAGTACTATATACCGCGGGCGAGGCTAACTGATAAGTACAGTGTAGCCAGACTAGTTTTGGGATTCAGGTAAATACACTCTTGAGCCGGGAGAGTTTACATATTTCCTTCAGGTAGAAATGAAATTCACCCGGAAGAGTTTACATATTTCCTTTAGGTAGAAATAAAATTGACCCGGGAGAATTTACATATTTCATTCAGGAAGACTCTGTTGACCCGGGAGAGTTTACAATTTTTTTTAAATCAGGAGAGTTTACCATACAAACGGGAAAGTTTACCACCGCCCATGAAATAATACCGTTTTCCATACATTCATGGAGTTCATTGTCACGTACATACACTGTATTCGCGAACGTACGATAAGCGTGCGTGTAAAATATAAAACGGCAGCCGCCATTCTGTCACGGTACGACGGCCCCGCGGTATAGTGTGGGAAATATAATATGTCGTCCCCACGTACCAATTACTTATACTATACATATATATTTATATACACTTGTAGCCTATTATATTGTGTGAACTAAAAAATAAAATGGCGGCCGTAATTGTGCCGAATCTCCAGTGAACATGTAAATGTAATGAATAATGATATTATATTACTATATATTACTCAGATATTACTATATTACTCATATAGCTAAGATTTATGTGATGTGATTTCAAGTTTTTATTTTTTTAATTATTCTTAAAAGCGTATTTGAAAAATACCATTTTACCTGTCATGTTCTTATCTACATTTTGGAATTTTAAAATACTGCATTTGGCAAAATGTACTCACTATAATATATGGATACTCATACTATCATATAGGATAGGAATATTTCAGACATTTTATAAGTATAGGATTGAAATTTTATAACACTTAAAATTGTATAAACGTGCGCTATATTATAATCTTAAATATCACAATACATGCGCTAAAAATATGCAATAAAACAATAAAATTGTTGTTTATTGAAAAAAATTTAAATGGCACTCGCAAATACTAAGGCACATGTTTTGTCTCAACATTAAAATAATATACAGATAGATCGGATTTTATACCCATATTCAGTGTAATAATTTGCATTTGAAAAATATCTGAGAAGTTACGTCTTAGTTTTCAATTTACTCTTAAACTATAAGAGATTGAATGTTGATTCGACCCTCATTAGTCGTTAGAAATAGCTTGTCGAGAAGTTCCAAAACATGAACTGATATTTGGTTTCTAAGTGGACTGAAGAAGCTAATATTTTTACAATAACATTTATTATAGATTTTAAGCGAAGCAAAGTAGCTTATGATTTTACAATAATATTTTTTTTTCTCCTCCTATAAACACTTTTTCGAATAGAAATACTTGTCAAAAAGTTTCGATAGGTAATTTTATAGATTCAAAATCATACCCAGATAGTATTTTAAAGAGGTCATTTTTTAATTTTTTTTAATAATTACAGCCACTTTATTATTAGATTCTAAACAAAGTGAAGAAGTTAGTGTATTTACAAATTATGTTTGTTTGTTTTCCTCTTTTTTTTTTCATGTTTTTTCTTCTTTTTTTCTGTATAAACTTTTTCGTATGGATCTACTTGTCCAAAAGTCTCGATTAGCAACTTTTTGAAACTGTATTTGCCTCTAGATGGTATAGATGGTATTTTAAATAGATAATTTTTTTGATTTCTCAGTTTCTTTGAATTTCTCAATTTTCTTTCGGGATAAACTACTCAAAATTTGTTAAAAAAGACTCGTAAACCATAATTATTTTGATCTAAACTTTATGAAAATTTAAACATAGATTGACAGTAATATTAGAAATATTTTAGCGCAAGGAAATTTTGAAAATGTGAAAAATAAATGTTAGACTGTCAGAATACCATAATAGTATAATTCCTCAAAATATAAAGAAACGCTCGTTTTTAAATTTTGTCGATCGCGCAAAATCAATAATCTGTAAAAAAATTATAAAATTCAATGATATAATATTATTCGTATAAAATACACCCTGTAAGTACGTATACATAATACATATACTTAAGTTTAGTCTACACATACCTTTTATACGGATATACCTATACTTGTATAAATTTACTACAATATAGCATTGTATAATATGTGTATTATTCTCGTTACTTTATATATATATATATATATATACGACGATGATGATATTATAACGGCCTTATTGTTTGCGAGCGCGGGTGAAAGCGCAACGGACGATAAATTCGCGACGACCGCTTCACACTGCAACAAATACGCTATGTTTAGGCACGCAGCACAAACTTTCTACACCTCCGATTTTGCGATTTATAGGTAAAATAATGTACTACTTCAATACGATTCCTGCTGCAGATGCACACAGATTTATAGACTATTATTGACCGTTCACGGGTGATGCTGGCCGTGTAGAACTCTCACGGTTTCCAAACGAAATATAAAACAATATGCTATACCTTTAGTTTGCACGTGCGGTGATTTAAATGAACATTTTCCCAGACGTTTGAACCTGCCTTTGGCGGCGACGATTGCTAGTAAGCGTGAGTTTACTATTGCATGACGCAATAACCCGAGTTTATAGTATATATTATGTATATATATGTTACGTTTACACTCTTTCGTAAAGAGTCTCAAAAAGTGCATATTTCTTTATTCTTGCCCCTCTCTCTCATCACTTTTCTTTCGCGTGATAAAACGTATACCGAAGTGTACAGTTTTTCTGAGCGTGGAGCAAAATTTTTATTGTCTCAATGTTCATTTGGGAATTATAATATTATGTACATTCCAATAATACCATTCGATGCGCTAGCAAAATTTCTAAGAATTACAACTTCTAAGCCTTTTTTTTACCTAATTTGGTGACAAAAATACAAGTGTTGAAAAATATTTTAAAAACAAAAATTTTAGTTAAAAAATTGTTCATATACTTAACAATTTTCATTCACCAAAATAATTTTTATATTTATTTTATCTATATATATATATATATTAGATTTAAAATTTCATAAAATTTGGATTGAAAAACAAAGTTTAAAAGACGTTTTTATCAAGTTTTTGGTAATTTTTTCCAAATTTTAGAAAAACTATTGATAATTTCAAATAATGATCATTTTAAAGTATTATAATATTGTGATACTTTAAATTGAGTTGAAGCAAACTCTTGAATTGTGATCAAGAAATTTTTCGGTCGAAACTTTTGGTCAAGTACCTACGAAAAAGTATTCACAAAAAAAAAAATGAGCGTCATTGCAAAAAAAAATATTAGCTTTTTCACTTCACTAAGAATCTAAAATTAAAAATGTTAGAATATTTTTACAAATACAATATATTGCCTGTTAAATTGTTTATAAAAAAATATGTAGGTACTAAGTTTGATTGTAATTAGGTATACGTAATCTATAGATTTTGTTATAAACCGAGCGCAGCTAGTAAATTTTTTAGGTGTTTATTACTTACACAAAATTCTTCATTGAGTAGCTGAAGCTTCAGCCCCTTTCCCCCCAGATCTCAAACGCTATTTGCGCCTATGATAATAGTTATAATACGAATAACACACGCGCGCGTATTAGATACGATGCCTATATAATAATATAAAAAGTTACAGAATGACGAATAGGCTGTTGTAACGCTAACGTTAATATTATTATTAACGACGTGAAACGTGTGAACAGATTTTAACCGACGATATTTTTGTTGTTGTTATTATTAATATTATTATATTGCATGAGGATAGGATAACGACGACGACGGCCAGACGGTAACGGTGGAGAGATAGATGGTCAAGACTGAATATTATGTCAGAAAATTAATTCTATTAAGCTTTACCACAGGTTTAATGATACGTTATACACTCAGGTGGGTATACATTATACTATATAATGTATAATGTGTATGTGTGTATATTATTATTATAGGCGCGCGAGTACGATGTAGATAATTACAATGATCGTCATTCCCCTTCTCCACTACCCTGAAGACTGATTACCAACTAGGTTTTATTGCGCGATATAGGAACGTTGTCATACGTCCATTGTATAAATAGCAATTTTTTACATAAATATATATATAATAGACATCACAATATTTTTAATACGATGATTGGACGATATGACACATAGAAATGAATGCCTGTATAATTTATTGACGTTAACACATAAATGTTTTTATGATATTGTTTTTTTATTTATTTATTTTTTTTAATTGAGCTAATACATCGGCATCTTGGCCATTAGCATGTTATAAATTTTTACATTATATTAATATTTAATCTATATTACATTATATTAAAAATATAAAATTTTTCTATCACATAAGTTTATATTTTGGTATACAATTCAGTTTTTTTGAAAAATAAAAAAAGTTACTTATATCTGTAGGATTAGGTCCTAAGCTTGGCATATTTGTTCGGAGATGTGATGTTAGATACGCTGTAATTATTCGAATTTTTGACAGTCTGTAAAAATGTGATTGATTGTCATGGGGACTCCACATGTATTGCATGATGGTCGTTCTTCCTTTGTCATCAGAAAACTGTATGTTATGAAAGTGTGGCCAGTTTGAAGTCGGTTAATTATTGATCCTTCTTTTCTTGAAAATCCGGGATTTAGCCATGGATTCATATTATTTTTAATGGTATTAAGCTTTGAGTTTGAATTTTGCCTATGAACGAAATAATTTATTAGTTAATTTTATTCTTGGCATCTGAGGATGTGGAAATGTTTAGCAAAGGTGTTTTCATAGATAATGTTGTTTGAGTGCTTATTTATTGGCTTCTTCATTTCCTGGTATGCTTATGTATCCGGGTATCCAAATAAATCGGATTTGTTCTCCTTTCTCAACGGCTCTGTATGTTTCTTCTTGAATAAGTTTGATGACATCTGTTGGATTTTGATCGTTATTGATGGCGTTTAGCCTACTGAAAGAGTCGCTTAGTATAATATAATTTGTTTGTGAATTTTCAATGTTATTGTGTAGATGTTCAATGGCTTTATAAATATCAATCGATTCAGTAGTAAATAATGAAACTTTTGGAGGGAGTTAATATGAAATTATGTGGTTCTTTGTTATAATTACTATTCCCACTTCATTAGCTATTTTAGAAGCAACAGTATTTATGAGTTCACTGTTTTGGTGATCATCAAATATGTTTTTGAGCAGATTTTTGTAAATAATTGGTGTTGTGATTCCTTTTTTAAATTCAGTTAAAGATAAATTAACATTTAACTTTGAAGACCATGGCAGAGATGTTTGCGTTCTAAAATGTTCTTCAGATTTATATTTTCTCTTTCAGTGTCTTGAATATATGTTTACAAATAAGTTTGCTGGGTTGTTTTTATTGTTTTTTTAAAATTCTAGAACAGTATAGACCATCAGGGCTAGGGCTTTTTCTTTTGAATTTTTGAGAACCATCTCCATTTCATTAATTGACATGAATGAATTAAGATTAATTTGATCACTGTTGTTTGGATTAATTTGTGGATTTATTGGTGAGTTTTCTGTTGGAATTTTGATTTCGTTAATGAATTTTAGTTTATACATTTTATTGCTGTAATTTTCATGAAAATATGTGCCAATTTTTTCTGCAACCTCTTCAGGGACTGATAAAGTTCCATGCTCATCGGTTATGTGTATTTCTGCGTTTATGTTTAATTATATATATATGAGGCATAAACAAAAATGTTATAATAATAGATAATTTAATCGAATACGAAGATAGCAACCGATAATATTATGTAATAAAGGTTTGATATTATTTTAATTAGAATAATTAAATCGTATGTAAATATAAACTATTAAGTGTATAATATATATTTATATAATATTTTTATTTCATAAACGATTATCGAGAAATGAAACTACTTGCGTTTTTTTTCTCTAAAAACTTAAAAAAAGATGACTGTTAAGTTGTAATGTTTTTTTTTTTTATAATAAATTGAAATACACACCTAACCATTAGTTGATTAGTAGGTACCTATCTAGATTTAAAAATTTAATCACAATAATCGATGAACTGAGCAATTTAGATTATGAAAACCATTTTTTTTTCTTTCATAACATCTACAATTTTACTATATTTTTGTTCTTTAAATGATTTGTGAAAATTAAATTATTTTAAACATTAAACATTTATAAAAGTTAAAATAGTTTTTTTTATGTTTCTATAGTTTAAATATCTGTACCTTAATACAATAATTTATAAAAATACTTCATATTTGTTTTGTACCTACCTACTCTCTTGCCCGTTTTGTTTCAAAATATCACGCAACGATTTCAATGCAACATCGACTTATTATCAAACACGTGAACTATGACTTCGTGTATACATAACATATCAATAGAAAAGTTGGTTGTAGTAAAATTGTTACTGTGGGTAGTAAAATTTATGAGAGTTCTTGAATAAATGTATAATAAAATTAACATCAAATTGGTGTATCAATTTACAATCATTGTTCCGAGTCGTGACCGCATTATTATAACATACTATTATATAGATGGTGTAGGTGGTACAGCCAAAGGCACACAGAGTGATATACATAAGGTATAATAATTGATATTTGGACTCGAGGGAGTGTCTAATCAGGAAGTAACTACTAAAATAATCGCCGCGTAAAAGATGATTGTGAATAGATGTTATTATATTGTATAACATCCGACTTGAGATCTATGAGGTATATACGCTACTTGCAGCAGACTAATGAGTGGTAACCGAATTGAAATCATTTTACAATATTACGGTGAAAAATAACGTTACAAAACATATCGAACGAATCGCGAAACGTTCTTTTAATATACAGCATGCCGCACGGACAGTTTTGAAAATAACCAGTAAATTGTAAGCCAGTTTTGGTTGATATAATATACTAACATCACTGCAGGATTTATTTCTATATATCGTATATTACAAGAAGGCGTGTGTCAGAGCGCGCCAAATTTAATTTAAAAAAATATTAGTCGAATACACGTGAATCGTTTCAGATTAATAATTAATTAAAAGCAATCACGCGATCAGGACGATCGTAAAAATTAAGAACGTTCATAATCGATTTCATCTGTGTGCGCAGTGTACGCTGATTATAACCTGATATCTGCCGTGTCTTTATAGTAATATTATAATACGCGTGTGTGCATAATTTTTATAACGATCGATGTAAATGTATTATAAGTTATATTATAGAATGAATCCATGCCATAGCCTATTCGCGATAATTCATACGCTCCGGGTGTATAATATTATAAAATGGGCGCTTTTTACGCTATGTACAAATTCGTTATCGAGATTAATTCGTAGCGACAAGCTGATTCGAAATTTGATCGTTTCGTTAAAACCGATGAAACTAATTCGGAAATTTTAAGGTCATCATGATATATTATGGTAATTTTTTACGTGTCGTAAATACATTGTAATAAATAATTTTTATTTAGTTTTTCAATCTGACGATTTTTGCCGTCCATATTATAATATATTTTAATTAATGAAATAAAATTGTGAATTACTATTCGGCCACGCGACCCTATCTACATATTATTATTTGTATACACTGTGATCTACATAAAATATGGAAGTATATGATATATATATATATATATATATATATACATAATAATATGGACTGTTTGTATAAATTATAATATTTTTATGTAAAATCTCAAAATGTAACTAACACCACAACAGCCGAAGTTGTAAATAGATCAATAAAAAAAAAATTAGGATCGGATTTCTCTGTAAATACGTCATTACTTCGATATAATACGTGGTTTAATCTATGATATTTATTGTGTATTTTGACAAACACTTAAATTCCACCTTCAGTTGAGGTAGGAAAATTACTTAATAATTAATTTAAAATTAATCAAGAAATATATATAAAATTGTTCTTCCTCATTTTTCAAGGCGCCTCTCTTTGCCATCCCTCGATAATCGCCACTGCCAAAGTGCAAAGTATGTCTTTTTTTTTTTGTAACATAGTAATACAAAAAAAAATCTTATTGCTACCTACCTCTTCTTTGCTACCCTAAAAATTAAAAATATCCACTATGGAGACTCAAAGCAAAAGATAAGAGTCACTGTTCTATGGGGACATCAATATACTCATCTTGTGAATTCATGAGAATCGCGTTAACAGTTTTTAGCGATTTTTAGCAATTCGAGCCAATTTTATAAATTTTCATTCAATATAAATCAGAATAATAAGATATATTATACTCCCGTACCCAGGCCTATATAAAATTGGAGATAGTGTACGATCGATTTTATGCCAAAATTATTATTTGCAATGGGGTAAGAACCCCAGTGCCACCTATCGGTTATCATATTAATGAAGTATGAACATACCATACCTATATTATAAATACGAATCAACTATTGAATGTAATAACTAAGTGACAATAATATTAAAATATTACTAAATTAAAAAAAAGCTGGGCATAATTCGCACTATGTGTGTTCTTCGCTTCTCGAGAAGAATACTATTGGTGGTTGTATTACATTTTAAAGAAACAATAAATCATTTATTCAATAAAATGATTCTGAGTAGAGCTACAATTAATATACAAAAATAATAATTGTCTATTTGATTATATTTAACAACTATTATTTCATAATATTGGGTTTTAAGCTATTTATAGATTTTATTTTATTTTTTGATAATGCGGTCGAATTAAATTCGATAGTTTTTTCTAATATCCAATAATATTCCAATGCTATTAATTAATAACAAAGTAATCCATGTCTACTTTTATTTATAATAAATTATTTATACCTAGCATAAAATATTTATAGTGATTTTTCAGATTTTTTTCAGTCAAAACCTTGTAAAATTTTTAATTATTCGTCTGTGAAAAGTTTTCTTGCACTAAAATATTTGCAATGTAATTTTTTATCTATGTACCAAGTTTCATAAAGAAATTCGGTTGAATCAGTTATTTTTTATATGCGTTAAGTGTGTAATTTTATGTAAAACTAATGAATTCTGTCAAAATACTAACTTACAACGGTTATAAAAAAAAAGTTGACACACGATTTTTGAATTTTTTCAGTACCGTTGGTTATATATATATATATATATATATATATATATATATATATGAGTATGTTTCTATTAGATTTTCAGCTTTTAATATCCACACAATAAAATTTTATGAAATAAAAGTTTACAAAAATGAGAAATTTCGGTGTTTTTCAAATTTCTGTACTTACCTTAAAATTGGTCAAAAGTTTTTAAAAATTTTATGAAGTATGCGTGTCACTAATTTCGGTAGTTAGTGAAAGTTTCAAGTTCCTATCTCTATTATTTTGGAAGTTATTACTAATGAACTAAAATTGGTGTCATGATAATATTTATTTCGGTATTTCCAGTGAATTTGTCAGTACTTTTTCCGACTTTTTTTTCAACCAAAACTTTATAAAACTTTCAATTATTCGTCTGTCAAAATTTTCTTTCACCAAAATATTCAGCCTTGTAATTAAATAAATAATAAATTCTCTGTTTACCTATGTACCAAGTTTTGTAATGATCGATCGAACCAATTATTTTTTAAATGCTTTCAAGTGCGTAATTTTAAGTAAAATTAATGAATTCTGTCAAAATGTCAACTTTATTAACAGTTAAAAAACAAAAATTTGACTAACGTTTCTAAGATTTTTTCAGTACCATTAGAAATGCACATGAGTATGTTTGTATTAAATTTTCAGGTCTTAAAATTCAGACAATAAAATTTTATGAATTATACTGTTAAGTGCTTAGTTTCAGTGGTAGTAGAAAACGAATTAACGTGTTAACTGTTTATACATGCACGTAGGATTAGTTAGTATTTTTAATCTATGATAAAATTGACAATAATTAACCCCACTTCCCCTCCCCATAAAATAAAAAATATATGTATCTAATACTAGAAGCACGGTGAGAGATGGGTGAGAAAATTGCAAAAAAATAACGTACATCATAACCGAAATCGCATCTCGATGAAAATAGTAATGATGATCGGTGGATGGCTGGTAAAAAAGACAAATACGCGAGAGACAAAAAAGGACTATGTCGATGATGTATGTGGTGGTAGCGCGGGTGAGAGGATTCAAAACGCACGCCTCCTCCGTCGGCGAGTTATTACACGCTCGCGCGTGTTTTATTCGTCTGTACTACTATAATACATACTCACATTATACCTATCTATATATAGATACACATTTATAATATAATAATAATGATAATAATAACATGATATACCGGCACAGCGTATCGTATTATTGGTACGTGCGCACCACGCATTCCAAACGTATATGCCATGCAGTACACAAGACGGAATACCAGGAATACACTCGTCTGTGCACTGTGCAGTACATTAGCCATTAGGTATAGTAATAATATTATGTCTAGTTACATACGCGAACTGTCGCACGTCGTCGTATACGAAAATACTACAAAATAACATAATATTTTATGTAGATTTATATGAAAAAGGTCAATAACAATGCACCGTAGTGATCCTAATCAGAGAAGATTTCTATGATTTTTGAGTATTTTTTCTTTCGAAAGCAACTACTACTTTTAGCTCAACATTCTAAAAAATAACATTTCTTTTGAAATTTTTGAAGTTTAAATACATATTTGTGATAAGGAGTGGAAAATCAAGAGATACCCCACAAAAATTGACTACCACTAGGTACTCAACTATTCTAAACTTGGAATATGCAAATATAGCTCTTAAACTATTTTAGTAAATATTTTCTCCTTATAGAACATAGTTTAAATTTTTTCCAGACATATATATATATATATAGCGCACATTTCATAGTTTTAAAGTGCTATAGCACTTAAAAACCTCGATTACTATTAATAATCAATGATAATATGGGTACGAATATCGAAGCATGTATACTTGTTGTGCAGTTCTTAAAACAAATTTCTTTACTTGAAATGTATTTGTACACATTATATATTAAATATTTATTAAACATTAACATTTTTGAAGTGTGTAGGTATTATTTTTCCTAGAATCAAATCTTTTTTCCGACAATTAATTCGAGTAATCATTTTTGAGTTACAGTTAGCAACGATCTTGCTAAAAGTCAATGATGAGGAATAATTTTTAACAAGCTTAGTATTTTGTAGGACTGCAGTCCTGTAAGGCACAAGAAGAGTTATCATTTTTACTTTTTTATTACCTATCTGTCTACAAAAAAGAATGGTATGTGTTCAGTTCTAAAAAAAAAATGTAGTACCTTAGCAAATGTAAAATTCAATATACGTTCTTACATTTTTAAACCCTATCATCTATCCCGAGATAATAATGAAAATTATATTGTTTTTTTTTTGCTAACATAAAAGTAAATACATAGCTAAGAATTTTGATATAATTTTATTTACCTATTACTTTTATTTATCCATAATGTGTACCTGTATTATGTTCATAGCACATTAGAGTTTATTACATTTTAACAAGTTACCCGTTGTAAATCTATATGAGACGCCCGAGACATCAAGCACATACTATTTATGACAATTATTAGTTTATTTTACCACTTATTAGAATAAAAAAACTGCTATATAATAATATGTAGGTATAAGTATGTGTGTGTGTGTGGGCGATTCTGAGTTGGGTCCCAGATAAAATGGTCAAATAGATCAGTTACTAGTTAGGTCCGGGGTATAAAAATGTCAACTTTCAGTTGGGTCTCGGATATAAAAAGGTCAACTACTAGTTAAGTCCCGGGTATAAAAAGGTTAAACACTAGTTGGGTCTGTGAGCCCCATATATACGTGAGTTTCACTTATCATCATAACCTGCAACAACGTTAATATTGCGATACAGTGTTCCAAAATGGCAAATTATTAATGTTACATTGGTCTTTATTGAATGAGATACAGAATATAATACTATGACATATTATCTGTAGTGTTATCATTTTTTCCGTTTTATCATTACTACATATACGAAACAAGACACAAAACTTAAGTTAAATTTAAAATCGTTATTACTGTTATTAGTATGTTGTCAGTAACAGTTGATCTTTCTCGCTGTCATAATCATTTGTAAGTTGCTGAGAGTAATATTTCACATTAATTCATAATGGAAAAGTTTTCAGTTATTCTAAGTAAAAAAAGTAAACGTATGTACGTTCAAAATGGATTCAAATTTTCATTCCAAAAAATCATATCAGATCACGTTGGCGTTGTATAAAAAGATCATGTAAGTCTTTTTTTTAATGTAAAAATAATATGTTAGTTGATGAATCACCAATATATTGACGGTGATACACTGAAAAGGCAAGCGTTGAGCAACTGTGTGAAAAAAAAGAAACATTAGAAGATATTTGTGAGAAACCCCCTTAAACATTGTGTTTAATAGTGTGTTATTAAATATTTTATTTTAAAAACAGATGGGACCCAATTAGTATATTGCCTGTAAAAACCTGGGACCCAATTAGTGTACTACCTATAAAAACACGGGACTCGGTCAAAAATTAGATGGCGAGCCCAGCTAGTAAACTCCGCTGCGCGCGCGCGTATGTGTGTGTGTGTAAGAATAAATAATAAGAGAAAAAAAAATCAACTTTGAAGTACCGACAAAAATTTATCGAGGTGACCGATAAATAAAATACGTACAACTGTATAAATGTTAAAATTATATTCAGATTTATTATTTACTGGGGTGTATGTGTGTGTGTGTGTACGCGCGCGTATACATGTGTATATATGGTTTGATTTTAAGTTTTTTCTTTCTTATTATATGATGATGCAACAAATAATACTTAATATTTGAAGAGTACTCAAACGTCAACTATTCTGTAATCATTGACGGAATTTTCCATACTTAACCTCTATGTGTTTTTGAAGATTTAAATCATTACGTAAGCTAAAAATTTAAAAAGTGTATTTGTATGTACACAAAATACACCTTCAGCACAAACGGTACGATACTATACATATATATATATACATTTATGTTTTACGTGTGTATGAGTGTGATGCAAATAACGCGAGCATCAATATTTTTTCATACCAAACATTTTGGTGCAATTTATTTAATCCATTATTCATTCAAACATATTGCTGAATCATATTTAATTACATAAACCATTTATATTGTCATGTCGAATGTATATTTTTACTGTTCATCGGTCATCCTATTTACTATCATCTACTACATTTTTGAATGTATTCTTCTATAAACGCACAGACATATTGTTTGGTTGCAATGTTTGCTATAGTTTACATATTCTTATTAATAAATATACAAATTTCAATGCAGTGTATCTACGCATTAATAAAAATATAATCTCTTAAAAGTAGTAAATAATAATTTCGATGAGAAAAAACATTTGTCAATTTTTTTTCAATCGTTATTTATATGCATTCGTAGTGTTCATAAATAATAAAAACAATGAAGGAACTTGATCATAAAATATTGTGGCACAGTAATAATGTAAATTACTTATGTGTTATATTGAATATGGTCATTTAGTGTAAAGAAAATAATCAAATAGGTATATTAACAATGCTAATATGTATAATAAATATTAATATGCGATCAATAACGTGGCAAAATTGTTTGCTATAAAATGGTCGTATAAATACCCCATGAGAACAATATTATCATACATAGAGTGACAAACGTTCTTACACCTGTAGATATGCTTGACCAAAAAAAAAAAAAACGTTATAAAAAATTCAATATTTTTATAACCGTCCACTCGAAATTCAACCGAGTTTTTGTTGAATAAAAAATATATAAATATATATACCTATATATTAATTTATTGTTTAAAATCACGTGAAAATCGCTCTTAAATTGTATACGTAAAAACATAAAGTATAGACATAAATAATTAATTTTTCTTTTATTTATTTGTTATTATTATTATTTTTGCAGCATTCAAACGTCACGAATGCCTTCATCACCATTTCTTGCCAACGCCTAGTTACGGATTTTCTAAGGTAAGAGAATATAATGTTTCTGTTATTTCATAAGTTTCAGAAAATTCTGCTATAGGAACATTAAATAATATAATAGTTATAATTACGGTCACACTACAACTGAAGAAAATCACTTATGATTTAAACAAGGACGTCATCAGATCAAGTAATATTACGCTGTTCATTCGACATACTCGAAAAAGATTAAACAAGCATAATATAAAACCCTTGTCTCCAAAAAAAATTATGCTCATGGTGAATTTTTTAAAACTATTGGCATTGCTGCTAAAATAAAATATGATTTAGCTAGAGCAGTGCCGAACAATTATTTGAACTGAAAAAAAAATCTAATAAAATATCTGCAACAGAAAGAAAAACAATTTAGAAGCGTTTCTTTTGTACATATAATAGATTCGTAATAATGCTCAGTAAAATGTTTGTTTTGTCTAGTTTGTTCATCGAGCAAACAATCAGTTTTTAAATTCATATTTTTTCAATAAAGAATTATCAGAACATATTTTACACCACGGGTATTCTTCTCTCGAGTCAGATACTTTTGGTGGGTGTGTAGAATTTAAGAAAAGCGATATTTCTTCAATAATATTATTTTGAACGAAGGAGGTTAATAGTATAAAGAAAATAATAGTCGTCATTTTCAAAATACACACACCATGAGTATCTAACCTGAGGAGCAAAGAATACCCTTGGTGTGAGTATGTCAGGTTTTCTGCCCTCCTAAGCCAAAAGGCAGTAAGTGACATAGTAGTAATTTTGAAAAAAATGACTTTTTCTGAATCATCATATTATTTTTATTACGTTATCAAAACTAATTAATAAATTAATGATTTTTAAGTAACATTTACTGTAGAATCCAATAAAACACTTGGATAAACTTTAAATCCCTAATAACGCAAATACGTACTTTTAGCTAAGTAGTGCAAGACATCAATAGTTGTTGTTCACCGAAGGAAAATGCAGTATGAGCATATACGTATTTTTTGCTTAGTAATACAAATTTAATTTTAGTATTTTTACTTAACCAACTTCAAATAAATTATAATCTTTTATTTATAGATAAAATGATAAAATATTAAAAGCATTAAAATAACATAATAATTAAAGTTTTCGAATTTAATACATTTTACCAACATTTTTTTTCTATAAAATATTTAATAAAAACTTTAATGATTCAAAAAACCTTAATCTTAATAATTGTATTAAGAAACATAATAAATGAGAGCTTAAATTCTATAAGATTATTAATAATTTAAAAAAGTAAACACAGTTAATATTTTTAGTTTATACATAAACTTTAAAAATATTCAAGATTTTGCCAAAATTGTTTGCGATTTTCTGGAAGAATTTGGGATAAATTTTGTAATATACTATCAACCTTTTGTTTAGGAACACCGCATGGTTTTAATTTTTGTAAGGCAATAGGAATTCCATTTTTTTTACACAGAAAATCCAATTCTCTGTATTCGATATCTGTTAGTTTCGTTTTAAATTGTAATTTAAATTTTTCTCTCTCTACTTTAATGCATACAATGTCTTTTAATAGAGTACGATTTGCTTTTTGTAATTTTTGTACTGATTTATAATCTTTCCAGTCATGAAAAGAAGTATGGAGGTTATGGATCATAATTCATAACCTTCACATCAACTTTTCCTTTGTTAGCATTTTGAACAGCCTTTTCAAAATCTTCAAAATCAAGAGTCTTTTTTTGCTTTTTTAACGAAAGTTTAACTTGATGATGAAAGCTATCAGCGCTCATGTATGTATATCCTGGTTCAAAATAGTATATAATAATTGTATTTATTGATACTTCACTAGAGTTCACAATGTAAATAAGAAATGATAATAGGCACCAATTTTTATTTTGACTAGCACAGTTATCCAGCCAAATTTGAATATTTGGAATATCTCTGTTTTTTTAAAAATGTGTAGAACGTACTAATGATATCTTCTTTGTTTCGTCCAGTTGTCCCTTCATGCCAAATACAGGATAGTGGTTTGATATGAGAATTACAACCAACTGGTACAAAACTCTCATGATATGCTACAATGCGTCTTGTGAATATTACTTTATAAACATTTCAGCTCTTGGAAGCATAATAACTTTTTGTAGATTTGCAGAAACTATTACACAATTATCATTATATTTTTGTATTGAATGTGTTTTTTATAGATTTCTGGCATCTATATATTTTGTCTCATGTATTTTCCATGTTATGCATATTTCACAATCTTCTTGAATTGTATTTTTATTGTGATCATGTAACTTAAATTGTTCACATTGTTCACACTCTTCATGTCCCAAATTAGTAAAGGAAATTTTTTTTTCTTTTAATTTACATCTGTAGAATTCATATGATATATTCTGATTTAGGTATTTTTCAATAAAGTCTTGATGCATCATGGCTATGTTTATGTCACTTGGTAAATAGCGTGTATTTGGAGCATGTTCACGTCTATAATGAGAAATAGTTGGGTGAAATGACTCTATGTGCTCATTAATAAGGTCATCATAATGATATTTATTGTGGGGTTCATGTTTAGCTCTTTTGTCGAGGTATGGTTTAATTTGTCCTGCAGGCGTTTTATTAAGCACATTGTACACAAACTTATCATTATTTTTTTTAAATCCTAAAGTTGTCAAAAAAAACAATTTACATACTTCAAAACGCTTAGAATTTTCATCAATTAAGTGATAAATATATGTTTTACTTTTTCGGTGAATATTTGCTGAAACTAATCTTCGTTTAACTTCTTCTGAATTGCATACATTCAAAATAAAATGCTTTCTTTGATCAACATTCATTTGCCAATATTGACTATTAATTGCACAACGACGCTCATTGGATATATTAAAAACACATTTTTTTTTACAAGTATTTACATTACAAGGTTCTAGAACTTTATGTCTTTGTACAGTCTTTTTTTTTTTTATTCTTTCCTTTCTTTCACACTACGTTTGAACTTTTTACGTTTTCTTTGCTCCCCAGACTTTGTATAAAGTTCAAATGAATATTCTGTTTCACTACTGGTTGTAATTACTGGCAGTGGAGAAGGTGCAGGTTCTCCATGATTTATTAGATTTTCGACTCCCATATGTTCTTCACAAACTAAATAATAAATAAAATTAATTACATTTTATTTGATCAAAGATAATAATTACCTACATTTTGAGTTATAATATTTGTCACCTGTTTCACACAAATAGTTTATCAAAGATACAACATCTTGCTCATTATCTGAAATTGAATCATTATTAACGTGTTCAGTAACCGAATCCAAATCAATTTCATTGCCAAAATCTTCTAAGTGGCCTTTTTCACCAGGTGGTACATAGTCTTTATCTTTATCAGAATCATCAAATATAGAGTATGACGATGATCCTATAACAATATTTATAAAACACATTAATTTATATCTATAATAAAAATGAAACACTTTTACTTTTAAAACATTTATTAGCCCATCAAAATAATTTGATAAGCATTATTTTGATATTTATGCTTAAATAATAAAAAATTTTATAATTAACAAAGAATAAATAAGTAAAAAAAAAAATAAATGTAGTAAAGGGTTGACAATCTAAAACCAACCTAGCTAATTTTTGTAGTTTACACAGCCAATGACTTTCTATCTATAAGTGAAGAAAAGACCAGTTGCAGAACAAATAATTCTGGTGATTGAAAAATGTAGAATAGAACAACATCCCCCCCTTTTTCCCCATCAGTTAATCTCCCTCAAAATTAAAAAAGTATTTACTTCACACTTCAGGTAGGATATTTTTGGCCTTAAACTTACTCTTGGAACTTAAATATTGAACTAAAAATAATTTTATTACATACTCAAATCATTAATGAAAAATGAAAATTGATTTTTCATAATATATTTCCTTATACCTAATGAATATTCCATAAATAAACATAAATAAATTCAAATTATAATAAAATACAAACGTTATAATAAAATAAATTAAAGCGGCTCGTAAATCAGCATTAATTCACTATAATATAATTCGTACTTATATTAATTGTGTCGCCTGTGGTCAGTCACAATTGAAAAAAGTACTAAAAAAAATTTTTACGGGGTAAGGTTTAAACCAGGTACCGTCGTATCCAAGGAAAACGGATTAATCACTTGGATACAAATACAGCGACAAAAGCCGTTGGAATAATAGGTATTTAATATAATAATCGAAAATATTGAAAATTCAAATAATTTGAAAACTTTTGATCCGTGCAGATTTCAGCTTACACCATCGTACTCAGCGTCAAAAAATACATAAGATGCTGATAAAACATTATCAACCTCAATCAAAAGAGCACTTAGTACATTTTAGGTAGTCACTGCTCAAAAAATAAATAATACAATTTTTATTAGGTACTTGGAAAATATTTTAATACAAATGAAGTCATCAATGTAACAGCTTCATAAATTTGTAATTCGTCCAAAATGATGTTTTGAATTAGAATTATTGAGAAAAAGTTCTTTCATATTTTGATGTGAGAAATGAATTATTCCAATAAATTATTTCAATGAATAAATAATAAAACAATTTAAATAACTTAAATGAATTACTTTTACCTGTGCCTTCAATAATATTATTCAATTTATAAGAGTATAGTATGAAAATATGTACTTACTACTTAATATATATACTTCATTTTCAATTTGGTACTTTTTACCATGCACGTTGTCACAGTTCTCTTCTAGAAATTAATAATATTACTTCAACGAATGAAAATTATTTCTTTTAAATTATAATTATTTAAGTAATCAATAATTAACCTGTATGTTTCAAATAATTAGAAGATACAATATTAGTTTTATTAACATGGCTAATCACATTTTGATGTGGTGTTAGAGGTAAATCTTTACTGGTAAAAACATCTCTTTTAATAAGATTCAGGTTATCTGTGAACAAATTGAAATTATATAATGTTATTAGTCAAATGATTA
>JAIPRM010006282.1:0-18967 GCA_025469315.1 Stegophylla sp. TES_Ste_2020 | reverse complement strand
ATAATAATATATTTCAAATTTCATTTCACAAATATACAAAATATAAATATATTAATAAAAATTTTGAAATGATGATGTCTCCAAGAAGCAAAGCTTGAATATGAGACACGGAGTTCTACGCTCAAAATGCACAACAAGCAAATTACAACTAAAACATATTTAAAATATATGAATATAGTATATGATTAAGAACTAAAAGAAATAAAATAAAAATAAAATAAGAGTGTAAATATATAAATGTATACCTAAAACATAATACAGCAAAGTAAATAAGCTAATATACAACTAAAAATTAACTACTATATATATTATTTGTTTCTCGTTGAACGGTAATTATTTAGCAGAACAAGACGTAATATCGATCCATTCTAATATCACGCACAGTTAATTATAATCGGTCGTAATGGATACTTTCGGTATTTTTTAAACATTTTTCTCTCCTTCGTCGTTAGTTGGGGTTTTGATAGTTTATAATATTTTATTTCGCGTCGGGTTCAATTTTATAACAATATTATTCTTATGTAAGCGTTCTAACAGAAAATTTCAAAACGCAAAATAGGTATGCGAATATCTTTTTTTTTTTTTTGTTTACAAACCGTCCGATTATCGGCCATTGGCGTACAACAAAAAACAAAACGATGAATATTAATGTCGAAAATTCGAATTTTCAATCGTCGTGTGTCGCCGTTTATCTCTAACAAATTTTACAACCATACCTGCGTACTGTAGCCAGGCCCGTGTGCTTTGTATATGCACACAGTGCCGACTTTTAATTAAGCCTGACGGTGTCGTTTGTTAATAATCCAGCAGCGTCCCGTCCTCTTCACGTTCAACTCCGCGAGGGACTCTCGAGTCCCGAAGCGTGGAAAGGGAAAAGGGACAGAGAATGACCGGCCTGACACACAATTAAACACTCCGCGTTTCCCGGGCATTTATCGGCGACACAATGACGACGTCACACGACGGATTTATCAAAAGTCAACTTACGATTCGCATATTTACTCATCGACGCGTCGTTCTGTTATCAATTATGAACACAATATCATTGATCTGCACACTAAGATATTATTATGATCAGACGCTTAATGCACTCGCGTGTATTAGTTCGGAAATTGAACAGAATAAATGCGGTTCGATACAAATTTGTTTTGTAGTGTCTAGATACGAATCCGAAAATGTTTACCGCACATTTATTTGTTTATTCCTCGTTTTTATTTTCTTATAAACGCATTTTTATAAATTACTACTGCGTATTCTATTATTATTCGAATTATTTACCCGAAATCTATCTCCAATACAATCATAATTTCTGTGGTTAACTTTAAATTATTATAGATCCAATTTTTTAAAAATTATGACATATCTCTTACTCAACAAATTAACTATTTAATTGTGCCGATGTAAATTAAATTTGCCTTGAGTGGCTAAAAACGTGATTCCCGAACATTGATGTAATTTTCAATGCAAAATTTCGTAAAGTGGATGTTTTTCAATAGGTAAAGATTTCTGTACTTACATTCTAAAACCAGTGATTTATAAATATTATTTAATGATAATTGTATCAAGTAATTTTGCTTTTTATTCAAATTGTGTATTACTAAAATTTAAAAGTTAAGTAACATGACCGAGAAAAAAATGTGCATCCATGGTTTATAGATAAATTATATTTCATCGATATAAGTCAATGATTTTTAACCTTCTGGGCAACGACCCCCCAATGAGTCTTCAGTGATAGTTGATGAGGAAAGGAGAACGTCGATGAAAATGGAACGTAAAAATTAGTATATTATGTTTAAGCATAGAATCAAATGTAAAAATAATATTTACAATATTGTATGAAACGAGTAGTTTAAATTTAAGGTTATATATAATTATTTAAATAAAAAACACCTGTAAACATCTATGAGTTATAAATTATAAAAACATGAGTATACTTTATTATGGTATGTAAAAAAATTAATTTATCATAACTGATTTTTTTAATAGGACCTTTTATTTACATAAAAAATTTAAAAAACTACTAGTGGGTCACGATTTGATTTGAAGTTTTTTTTTCCATTGGTATATGCGATATGGAAAAAAAAATCCAGAAAGAACTGTTTCATACACTGCAGAAAATATATAGATAAATATTTCATATAGGTACGTTTGGAAAACGTATTATCTGAGAATCGTATAACGAGTAAAAACGAACATTCCCATTAAATACCATTATATTATTATATTATTACGTTCGTCGAACTGATCTTAAACAATACGAGATTCGCGTAATAATTCGAAATAGCCGACTCGCATTTAATGGTAAATAGTTAATTTAATTGCGTTTATATACGTGCGGTTTTCTGTGAAAAAAGTTCAATCACGTACTACAGACTTCCTAGTTTTAATACCACCGTTAAAAGTTTGAAATTGATTTAAAAATAAATAAAGTGTATACGTGTGTTGTATAATATTATACTGAACCGACGGAATTATTTAGCGCTTTGGAATTTCGAAAGGGAAAAATTAACCGCAGAAGACGATTTTAATTTAATTTGAGCACATCACTGCAGTGGGTATGCGTTCGATTATCATTTTCGATCTTATAACTCTGATTTGTTGTAGTTTTTTCTTTCAATTTTAAACCACGATTTACCGCCTCTTACGAAATATAAGCATTCTGTCCGACAAAAACTATGAGAAAATATATACGTATCTGCAAAATGTATATACTTATGTTTTTTTTTTTTTTTTCAATTAACCCAAGCTTTTTCTCTTTCTCTCGGTATTTTATGGTATAGAGACTAAATATAAAAATTTTCCCTCCCAAAAAAAAAAGACATTTCAAAATTTAGCTTATCAGAATAAAATTAAATTTTTTCCAAATAGTAAATTATAATATTTATGTTTTCTATACACTTTTTCCCAAATTACAATTTTTATTTTTTTTATTTAACAATATAAAATACATCGTATTAATAAAAATCCAGACATACTTTGCACCACGGATATTCTTCGCTCCTCGGTTCAGATACTCTTGGTGGGTTAGTGGAATTTTAAAGAAACGATAAATCGTTTCTTCAATAAGACTACTAAGACTAGAATAACTACCTAATGTCTCTTAATATACTAATTAACATCGTGAAATGATAATATAATACAACCAATTGGTCAATAATAATGATTGTGAAGAGATTCGATTTTGAATAGTAAACATAATAGCTAATAGGTACGTTTGTACCTATGATTGTATGTGATTCATATTAAAGTAGAAAATTTTATCTTTTACAAAATATGAATTTCTCCATACCATAAAATATAATCGTATAATTACATAAATTATAAATATAATCGATACATAAATATTATAAATTATGTTAACATAATTAAATGTTATAAATATTATTACTCCACGAAACTTAAAAAAAGGTACAATTTCGTGTACTTAATAGAATAATATTGTTAAAAGCATTAGGGCAATGAAACAAAAAAAAAAAATAAATAAATAAAAGAACTATCGTATGAAGTAATGTACGTCTGGTTCTCTTATATGTAATTAATCGTACAAGCAGGAACCTAAATATGTTTATATGCTAATAAATATACATACATACACGCGCGCGCATACACACACAAACTAATAGGTATGTTATGAAATTGTATTATATTTTCACGAACGCGCTGTAAACCAATTTCAGATCTAAAAACTCTGTAAATTAAATTTAGTTAACGTTGGCTCGACTTCACACTGATATTTCATTAAGTACTAATATCATTAGAATTGTTAACTAAATTTTTCACAGCGAAGAAATGTGGTTATGAAGAATTAAATTGCGTGCGTCCGTTTCGCGACTTCATATCATTCTTTATCATTAGTTATTACGAAACGTACATTCCTGTTTTGGGCCCATACCGCGTACTGTGCACGCATATAATTAAAATATTATTCTCGATTAATTAGATCGCGTCTAATGGCAATCTGGTAAACAGGGAAACCTGACCGCGCGAGTCTGTTAATATTATTTCAATAAAAACTTGTTGACGGATAATACAAATCAGCGACTACAATAGTTCTTTTTCGCGTTCTTTGTAACGCGTAAAAAATAACCTTTGTCACAGGAATATCGTAAGTAAGATTTCTCGTAACAATATAAACAACAGTCATAATATTACAACAATAATGTTACCTATTTACATTTAATTTCAAAACAAGGAGAAAATGACATCAAGTAAATTATGCAACCACAAGAATTTGATACTCGGATGATCATATACGTTTATGTATATATATATATATATATATGTATGTTTGGTGTTGAAAATGTATGGAAATATTTTACATATGAGATATGTGGATTTTAGCATTTTGTACACATCAAAGACCAGTAAAATAAAACCATAACGAAGGGGGTGCGCCTCGGACGCAAATCTGTTAGGACGAAAAATTTAAAATTAACACGACATTCATTTTTCTAATACAAGTAGTGCACTAATAATTATTTAATTTCTACCACCCTGTATACATATTTATATATATATATATATATTAAGTATGGGTTCTCGAAGAAAATTCGAACTTTAAGAAATTCGAACAGTTCGAACTGTTCGAGAGAAAAGTCAGTTCAAATTCGAACTCGAACAGTTCGAGTTAAATGTATGTTGGAATGTTTGAACAATTAATCAGTAGATTTTTTTTCTGAAATTTTCATTTTTAATTGCTTGAAATGTTGATTTAAAAGTTTAACAATTGAAACTTAAAAGTATTATAACATTTAAAACATATAATTTTTAAAGATTAACTTAAAATTTTACTACTTTTATATTTTCCCTTTTCAAATTAATTATAAATAATTTTTCAAATGTTTTGTGCGTGTGTGTGTGTGTGAACATTTTAATAAGGAATATGTTATATAAAAAAACTAAAAACTTAATAAAATCACGCACAAAAAACATGGCATTTTCATAAATATATTAATATAAATCTCGTTTTAAAAATTTCTAACGTAAAATTGTCTAAAAAAAACCGATCTGATAGAAATTTATTGATCGGGGAACGCATGTGATGGAACTCGCAGTACATCACGATAATATTATAATATATGCACATGTGAATTTATGTAGGTTAGTCAAATATGTATATACGTAAGTTAAACGACGCGCGATTCGCTACCGTGCAAAACGACATACAAATGACCGAAGGAAAATGGGGTTATTTGAGTTTATTTTTATGGCCACTAAATAACACGGTCCCGCGGGAACGATGATCCAGTTAACTGGAAACTTAAACTGGTGGGATATCCTCTCGTTTGGAACGGGCACGGTGGCGGCGGCAATAACGGAGCCCAAAACTATTAACATGATCACATGTCCACGTGTCACTACTATATTATTGTCCTACGATTGTCCTAGTTTTTTCATATAATTTTTTCTCTCTCTCTCTCTCTCTCTCTCTTTCCCTCTTCAAGCCATTGCTGTTTTTTTTTTTTTCTTTCTTTTTATCTCTGTCACTATAAATCTTCGACAACCCGAATTTCTGTCATTTCTTACACATTCGATTTTCGATGTCATTAAATTTACAACAATAAAATAAAATGAAAAATACACGTGTACAACAATATTGAAATTATTTTAAACTATACTATCTGGTCAGTATTTATTATTATTACTATTTCATTTTTTTCGCTAACAAAACAAAAGCTTCATTAAATTTTACTATAACTTTTCATGTTGTTTAACTTGAAAAGGGCCTGTAGTTATACACACACAAACACACATTATAGTAGTGGTGTTAATTTATTTTACTAACTATAGGTAGTAAATTGCGAGTCGTGCCCATCGCGTTCGGTAGCATTGCAATGAACATAAAATAATATGTTCTTATGATGTAGGTGGATACATTACTTAATGGCAAAAACGAAAGAAAACAAGAGTATACTGCTTTTCGAAGTAAAAGCGTAAACAAAAGCGGTCGTTTTTGATTTAATTTCTTCGTTGCACGCAAAATGATAAATAAGATGTATAAAGGATCGTAATCCGAGGAATATGTGTTTAATCAGTTAACTAAATTATTATAAAAATTCAATTTTCTTCGCAGGGATTTTTCTTTTTGCAGCTTTTGTTTGAGAAATAGACGTTCAAAGTTACTAAAATACACTATGTTCAATTAAATGCATAACATAATCAAAACGTATTACATTATATATTATTCGTTTTTGAGTTAGTTAGCTAAAACAACTAATAACACTCCTAAAAAATCAATTTTAATATTAGAAGTGGCGTTTTTCTCATACCATCTATTACACACGTGACATACAGATTTAGACATGCTTATATTCAAATAAATCGATCGCTTTAATTTATGATGTGATGTGATGAGGAATCTAAAAACTTAAATATTTAATTCGTCGTAAAACCTATTTGAGATCGATCGTTTCACTTTTTTTTTTTTATTATTTTGCTTAAAAATTGGATCTGAACTAGATACTATACAAAAATGACTCGTTTATTTCCAAGTAATGGTAGTGGTGGATCCAGAAGGGGAGAGGGTGATTAAAATTTACTCTATACTAAATTTAATCTTATTCAATAGGATAGTACCTATAGCATATATATAATATAGTAATATAGTGAGTTCAAGAGAGGGGGTATTTACCATATTACCTCCCGCTACATCACTACCCTGGGCATAGAGATAAATTATCCATACTGAAATGTTGATATGATTAGACGATCGGCTTACGTGACTGTTTATTTAAAATGGAAGCTAATAATTATTATCCAATTGATAGCATTTCACGGGATGTTCCGTTTCTAAGAATTTCTCTGACACTAGTAATATAAATCAAAAAATATATTAAATTTTGAGTAAAACGTAACTTCTAGTTTTCGATTTTTCCATAAAAAAAAAAAATATGCCAAATGAAAGTTTCCTATATTTTTTTCTGCTCGTGGAAATAAAGGACACTCGTAATGTAATATGGATAAATTTATATGTCGTATAGGGTCATCGGACACAGTACGTCCATATTCATGTTATAACATGGCGTATCAGATGAAGTCTCGTCCCACGAGGAATTTAAAACAGAAAATGACATGATATATTATTTATTGTTTCTATGGTACACTACTTTAATTAACGTAATATTATTAACATTGTCAATTTTATTATTAATATTTTAATTATTATTACTATCATTGTTTTTTTTTTTTAGGTAAGAATATTCGCTTGAAATTGTTCCTGAACAATTGTAACAGGTAACGTGTGTGCAATTTTCCAAATGTTCATAAAACTTTTACTTTTTAAATAGGTACGTTTTATAATAATATATAAGTTGCGTTAAAGTAACAAATAGCTCGGCGTGACTGTAATAATTACTAAAATATAGTATCAAATAATATAGTCACAGCCGCACGAAGAAGCTAGTATTCTTACAATGATGTTTATTTTTTAAAATTATTTTTAGATTCTGAACAAAGCGAATAAGCCTATGATTTTACGACGATGATTTTTTTCCCTCTTTCTGGAAACACTTTTTTGTATAGAAATACTCGTGCAAAAGTTTGAATCATTAATTCTATAGATTCGAAATCGCACTCAGAAGGTACAATAAAGAGGTTATTTTTCAAATTTCCCAAAAACATTTTTCGAAAATGGGGAAAACTAGTAGAAATATTGCTAAAAAATGACAAAATAAGCTATTACCTGAATTTTCATAAAATTTAAAAATATTTTTAATATAACTTCAAAAATAATGTAGCTAGAAACTTGAACAGTGGATCTTGAAATGTTTAAATATTTCATTTTCCAAATATATTATATCAGTGATTGCAATTATTGTGGAAGACCCTATTTTAAATAGGAAAATAATGCAAAAATCAATGAACTCATCATGCTACCAGCAAATACTTACCTAATATCCCTCGAAAAATGAATAAATTTAATACAATAGATCCGGTGGAATTTACATACTTTTCGGTGGATTTTCAATCGCTCCTATAGATATCTGTTATTTAAATTTTAAAAATGTGTAAATCTTAATCTCAGGGAAAAGTGTAAGTTTGATCCGTTTGGCATACATCAATGGAAGGAGTTTTAAACCCTCAGAACTCCCATTTATTTACTCGCATGGACTGTCATGGTTACTTCCATCTTGCGCTGAACAAAATTAAATTTTTGTAAAATACACGGATAAGAATTTAATTCGTAATATTGTGTAAGAAAGGAGGTCAATCTGGAAAAAAATCTTGGAGGGGGTAAATAAAAACATTGGAGTGAATACATACATTGTCACAACTTATATAAATATACAATAACAAAAGTATTAATTAACATCACTATTTATACTATATATTAATATGAAAAAAGATAACATCCTATAAAAAATGTATTTATTTTTCATAGACGTTTTGACTTGTTAATTCTTTTCATAGAAATCAAAATTGCCGGCGTCCAAAATAAAAAGAGAAACATAATTTTATGAAATTAATTAAAGTTAAATTAAAATAAAATTACATTAAAATTTTTGTTATTTATATACACTTATAATAAACTCTGTATTAAAATCCACTTAAAAATGGTATTTATTATAGTGGCGGCTAATATAGATCATATTATTTTAATAAAACCTATTTAATTTTAAGTATGGCACAATTTTACTTTAAATATAGAATTATATATCTTCAAAATTTCGATACATATCTAATAGTTGTAATAAATAATCAGAATCAGGAAAATAGTTAATAGTAAATAATCATAGTCCATAATTTAATACAATTTTAATAGTATTAAAATGAATAATCAGAAAAGTATTTACAGTATTTACATCATTATATATCACAATGTATCATTAAAAATTGTGTGTAGACAACAATTCAAAGTACTAATTATTATACAATGCACTACTGTAGTATTGCAGTATTATAACTTTTTAATAATTCCGTGTGTTTAATCTCGTTGTGTTCTTTGATGATTCACCATTGCTTAATTCATAAAATATAACATACACTTAAAAAATTGGAGCAGTATTACAATTTTAAATTGCCATCACAACTCTCAACATAAATTATTCCACCGAGGGAAAAATGTAAATTTGTTTACATTGTTATTCTTAGTAATAATATTATGTTAATATATAATAAATTAGTAGCCGTTTGCTATTATATATTATACTAAGCAAGTATCAAATAGAGCAAAATCATAATGGTCAAGAGAAAAATTAAAAACCCTGTTTGTGTTAATTTTAAAATAAACAAAGACCGAAGTTTGGGGAAGGATCTCTATTATCTCTCCTTTTGATTCGCCTCTGAGGGAAACGGACAGAACTCAAGTATATATTATACGTAATAACAGAATGAAATAATACTGAGAGGGCGCACGGCTGCTGCCATTATCAATGTTTCAGCAAGCTGTCGCATCATCCAATATTGCAAATAGTGTCAGGATTTTATGCCGTTCCACTGGAGGTCGATGAGAATATTATTCGATAGAGGACTTCGGCAATACTGTCAACACTGTCAACTAATTAATATTGGGGTGAATTGCGTGTGTGTATATGACCGGAAAATTAGGTTGACACCATGCCCAGAGTGATGCGACTTGTGTGTGTGTGTGTGTGTGTGTGTGTGTACGAATTAAGTTCCAAAAAAAATCCTTTAGAACGAATTATTATGTCATTCGCAGTGTATACTAGAGACGATTGAGTTCCGGAAGATCAAAATTATACCGATTGAGTTCATCTTTATAATTTACTGAGTACCGAAAACGTTGGAAAAGAATGTATTTTTTTTTCCCGTTTACAAACACTATACAGACTTTATAGAGTATCAGTAAGACATTTTTCTACGAGTGTAATTAAAAAACGTGTTTACTATTCACTAATAAATTCATGCACTATAGGTAAAAACTTGGATGTAAATTTATTGTTGTTGTTATTGATTATAGACGTTGTATTAAACAAATAATTTTATGCTTTGTGTTCTACACTAGTACTGACTTTCTATCTAACTATCTACACCTTAAACTGTTATATTTTATGATTAATTAATGGCATTGAATTCGTTTCGTTCGTAAAATGACTCGCAACTTTTTTTGCAATAATAACCAGCGTTGGAAACTATAAGATACATTTTTATGAAAATGAAATTTATTACCGTAAATCGAAAAAATACATTTCGTTCATTTCACTAATTTTCACTTCGTTTGTGTTTTCCACGATACCAGGGCGTAATTGTTTGATTTAAGTTTAACGCTGCAGTATCACGAGTTGCTGTTTTGAAAACAATAGTTTTACAATAATTTAAAATTCTCCAATATCGGTACACTAATTCTTTTATACTCAGGACTCAATAATAATTATTATTATAATATATTTATATTTCACCTCATCCAAATATGGGACGCGATCGGAATACACAGAGGTGTGAGTGTGTGTATTTCTCTATATCAGTGATTCTCAAACGGAATGACGAGGCACCCTAGGGTGTCTCAAACTTAAACAAGTATGCCGCCAAAATGTTCGAATTATAATTTTTGAGAAAAAATAAATTTATGAAAAATATAATAATGTATGTGTATAATAGCATGGATTATAAATAAAACCCAGTGTGTTTTATTTTTTTATAATTTTTAGTAATACTGTAATGTTCTATCTATTTTAATTGGCATACTGGTTTTATATACAATTGAGAATTTCGAAAAATTACCTCTTTAACGTACCATCTAGAAGCAAATCGTGATTCAAAAAGTTCAGACAAGTATTTCTATACAAAAACGCGTACACATAAAAAAATAATAACAATAAACATAATCGTAACACATCGTAAGCTTCTTCGTTTCACTCAGAATGTAAAATGTATTAATTTGTTTAATGAAATATAATATATGTAGGTATTTACTATTTTGCCACTTTTGGTTATACCTAGCTAAAGAAAAAACAAAGTTTCAAATTATAAATATAAATACACGATACATTAATATAGAGCAGTGGTTCCCAAACTGTGCACCGCAAGTACTTTTCAAGGGCACCGTGGCTCAAAAATATATATATTTACAAATTAATGTGATTATTTTTTGTCCTCCCCTCCCAGCTTGAGTGGTGTTGTTGAAGCAATAAGAATGGTATCCCTTCTTAGATAGAGCAAAACCTTTAAGCTTAGCTACAGCTGATTACAAATATTTGATCCGCTTAACTTCAAACCCGGTGCTAAAATTTTCCTTCAATAGCAATTCCTACGAAGAATTATAGCTAAATTTGAAAAATAATAAGTTTTAAGAAAAATCACTAATGTCAGCCTCCGTCAAAATTTATGCGAGTCAGAATTTTCAGCTTACACTACTGCTAACACTAAATACTGCAACTGCCTCAATACTGAACCTAACCTCCGACTCTAGTTGTCCATAATAAAACATGACATTGTTAAGCAACTACGTACAATTAGTCATTAATTACATTATTTTGTTTATATTTTTTTTAACTTGAAAATGTCTTTACTATAATTAGGTTGGTGATATTCATTTCTAGCTTTAAAAAAAAAAAAAAAAATTGTTTTTGGAGGCAGGGGGCACCACGAATGAATTTGGTCCAAAAAAAGGCACCGCTATACAATAAGTTTAGGAGCCGCTGATATAGAGTATAGAATTTAGGGTGCCTCAGAATTTTTTGAAAATATATATTGGGTGCTGTGAATCAAACAATGTTGGGAACCTCTGCTCTATATTATATTACCATGTCGTGGAAAATATCGGAATGGCGAAAAACCTTATATAACATATCAGGTGGTCCCCGATCCTGTGTTCCTCGTCATCATAACCCCCCCCCACCTCGTTCGCTTTTGAATTTATCATTATTGCCTTTTTCGCCGTGCGGAAACGAGAAATATCGTATACGAAAACTCGCACGCGCGCGCCATATAATAATGCAATATTGCACAGCATCGTCTCGATTTCGGTGGTTTTTTTTTCACCCGCTTTTCGATATATTTTTCACTCGTGATTTTACTTCCTCGTTTCGGAGGTTTTTTTTTTTTTTTTGTTTTTTATTATCGGTGTTGTTCTCGTTGTTGTTCCCCCGACTCCAGCGCGACGCTCGACGGAAATACGTGAACAATCTCCTCGTCGTGCGTGTCGCCCACTCGCGTACTTTACAACGATTATTATTATTATTACTATTACTATATCTGTGTTTTATTTTATTTATTTATTATTATTACTTTTATGTATACAAAACGCTCTATATCCTTATACCATTGCCCGGGACGCTATAAAATTCCACGCCCATAAATTTACAAGGAAAAAGACACGAATAAGTTACGACCAACCCTTTCGTTCCCGTTGATACAAAATTAGGGCTCGGAATTAAACGCTCCATTAACGTCGAAATAATACACATGCGTTTATATGCGCTTATTTTCATTGAAAATCAAAATTTTCATATAAACTAAACTAATTCCTAATTTGCACCATGGATACATATTTTTCGCTCCTCGGGTGAGATACTATCGATAGACGTGTTGAAGTTCAAAGAAACGATAAGTGACTTGCTTCAATTAAACAATTCTGAGCAAATTTTCGATTAATACAGGACAATAATGTGTAATTTTGTATTGAGTATTTTTTTATAAATCAATAACATAATAATTCACGTGTGTTCTATTATTATCGTAAGAATGATCGATTTTGCTGAGTTTTGATATTTAAAATTCTTACTATTAAGAATTCAATCAACTGATTTTAATAAACGCAGTTAATTGAATACGTTAAAAAATAATAAATAAAATCAATATAGTATTTATTGCATTATCACAGTCATTTTTATAATGTAATTACAACCGTAGTTATAATATTGGAGGCTTTTAAAAATGCATTCATATGGCCAACTCTTTTTTAATAAAAACTTGATTGAGTAGAAATATACGCGTGAAAACTTTTTATACCAAAAACGTTTTAACCGGATTAAGAATTAAATATTTTATGGAATTTCGACAGAACAAAAATTTTTACTAAAATAATTTCCAATTTTATACATAGTTAAACTTTGAATTCTTATGAAATTGGATTCATACAGTCGATTTCTACGAACAATTTTTATGTAGATAGAAAAAGATGTATAAAACCATTTTATAAATGGAAATATCGATTGTATTTAAAATTTTAAAAGACATTATGTTCTGATTGAAAAAAATAATGTTATTTTCCCCACATGAACAGTTACATACAAATCCTAAGTTAAAACGATTAGAAAAAAAAATCAATTTAATGTTTTATTCAAGATCGTTGACAGGCTTTGAACATATTATGTATATACGTATATATGAGTAAGACTAGTAAGAGTGTATTCAATTTTCATCCTATTCTATTAAGAACTTAAAATTTTTATTTTAGACAACTTACGAAATACAGGGTATTTTTAATATTTATTCCGAAAACAATCAAATTTTTTTATTTTTTTATTTTTGCTTTATTACACTATTATTAATAATCAGTGACAATTTCAAATGGATACTTCTGTGAAAACTACCATAAGTGTCGGCCAGCAACTTTTGAATCGGAATTCAGCTCTAGATGGTATTTTAAAGACATACATTTTTGAGATTCACAATTTTTTACAGGGTTGACACAGCATAAAATGTGATTTTTCGTCATTTTATTTTTCTTCGATGTTCACTTGGTTGATATAGAAAATTTGTTAGCAACCAATTAATCTGTTGAATATGGTAACCACAGTAACAAAATAGTGGATAAAATTTCATTTTTAATTTTATTTATTTTTTACGTAATTAACAGCCGTAACGATATGTCCGCTCATAATCGTCTTATTGACGATATGATTTATCGTTTTTTTTTTTTTAAATATAACACATCTACCAACTCTCACCCGCGGGAGCGTAGAAAACTCGTGGTGCAAAGTATTGCCTGCTTTATTGATTTTCGTAATAAAAATTTAAAATACACAGTAAACATTTATGAACTAAAAAAAATATGCGTTTATAAGATTAAAATCGGCAGTAATCAAAAATATGCAATATACATTTTTAAAATTAAAACCCTTGTTTGTTCAAAACAAATATGTATCGAATCCGATTTCTCCTCTAACAACATTCCGAATAAATATGCAAATGCATAAATTCCCGAGCTCTGGATAACTTTAATTATGTTCCTGTTATTCCTGTTATTAGCATTGTTCTATCTCACTAGGATTATTATTATTATTATTATTATTATTATCATCATCGTCATATCGTCCTGCACATGTAGTCTGGCGGGGCTCGGTTTACAACACACGTGCGTGCGATAAAATACACGACTACGTGGAGTGCCGGCTGTTATTTGCCAGTGTACGGCAGGTATAGTGTGGTCGGCGTACAATATCGGCGGGGATTAGAGATAGACGCGAAATCCTTCCTCGTACCACGCGCTCGACGACGCCTCCACTCGGCATTCCGTACGCGAAATCAATTGTCCGCTGCCATACCACCTCACTGCCCCGCTTTCTATTCATCGCCAATTTCAATTATTCCAGCCTCTCCCGATCCACGAGTACAAGGGGAGGGGTGGGGGGGGGATAAATACCCACACACTGGCGCTTAAGAACACTTAGAAGTGGTGGCACGTTTACTTCGATCAACGATAATAATTTTAATGTAATTATAAAAATCATAGGCTTATTCGCTCTGCTCAGAATCCAAAAACTGGGACAAGACCATGATTCAAAAAGTTTTATTCGATATTACATTACATAATATGGCCTGTGTGCAGTTTTTTATTGTATAATTGTATGTATTTATCTGAGCGTGACAAAAATTATTCATTTCAATCCAGTTATAAAAGTTGTTCTATATTATGTTTATTTAACACCACAATACCTATGGTACAATATTCTTAGGCGTCATACACGTGTGCGCAAAGTACATGATTTTTTTTTACTTGTAAACTGTGTACAACAAAAAAAGTGGAAAGCAAAATTAATAAACGTCCAAATAAAATCTGTCTCATCTAAAGACGAACCTGAATAATGACACAATAATCAATACTACAAATTCAATCAGAATCAGACTCAAAGTTGAATTCAATAAAGAAAAATATAACTAATGTTCAGCAAAAAGACGCCATAGATACGATAAATTAGATTTTTTAAACAGATGTTTGAAAAAATTATGTAAAAATTCATTTGAAATATTTAAAATGAACCGGTACAAAATATTATTGCAATAAATTAGTTTAGTTAACTACAAAAAAGCAATTATATTGAAATGAATAAAATAACAAATTTAATTTACATTAAATTAAATAATTAACTATGGGCGAAAATATTTTTTATCACACTTGTTGATGTAGATAATTTTTAAGCCTGTAAAAGTGAGAAAGAAAATGTTTGATAACAATCTTAAAAACATTTAAACGCGACCATTATTTTTGTAAGTTTGTGTTTCGGTATATTTTTGGTATATTTCGTGTACGTATAACGAGTTCTACGTTTGGATCATTTAAAATGCAGGTATTAAAAATTCATGCGCATTCGAGTTGTGCATTTGTATGCAAACGCCCCCATTCTTAGCACTGCGAAACGTAATCCTATAGAGTGGACGATCGTCACTGTTGACTTTACGACATAAACTACAAAGGAACGAGGCAAAAATTGAACTCACGTTCGCGTTGTGAAAACGAAGAATTCGAAGAAATATATTCAGTAGCTTTAAACGAATTGAATGTAATAATAATTGTTCAAAATCACAGTCTAAATAATTATAATCCAAATAATCAGAAACAAAACGATATTTTACACCACATCCCGGGAGTAAAAAAGTCACACATAAAATATTTTTCAATGTGAAAAAGTTGCGGGGAGAGGGGGGGGTGAGTTTTTTCAAGTCTAAAAAGGGAGCATCATCAAGTATAAAATGTCGGTTATTTCTACTTTATTCTGGTTGACGAGTACAAACTCGTGCAAGGACGTAACTATTATTATAGTAGTCCAAATTTACGAGAAATCTAAATAATATTTAAAATTTAAAATATTATTAGGTGTGTGTTTGTTTCTATGGCAAGTTTGAAAACTTAATACACAAAAAATAACTTAAGTATTAGTCTGATGTGTAATGATTGAAAAACAAATAAACATTTTAAGTATTTGTTAAAGGTAAACAATGATTAAACTGAATTCTTATTTAAATTGTTATTATATACTAGCTAGTAGTTTAATATTTTTGTTCTTAGTGAGGTGCATACACATATTGGTTTTTTGCCGAGCTACCAATTAGAGAAGCAATATAGTTATTTTTTTAATTAATAACTAATTATTTAATTATTTTATAGGACTAAATTTATCCCAAAAACCGACTCTGAGATGTTCACTTTATTGAAAAAAAAAAACTCCATGACATTTGAATAAGTAGTTTCGAAGCCAACCCGTTGCAAAGATTTCCATTTTTGCTTGTTTTTGGTTAAATATTTATATATTTTTTGAAATCCAATTCCCTTTAATAATAATGTAAAAAAGTCTCTAATTATTAGATTTTAAAACGATGAGACTAAATGGTTTGTTAATAATAATTATCGTAAAAAGATTCATTTGATTATACGCGGTTAATTCCAATCAGGAAAAACGTTATATTGTACAAAATACGCATTTGTCCTAACCATAAAATTTATACGAATAATCGAATAAATTTAAAAAAATATATTTATAAGCAGCTATTAATTCATGATATTTTCAAAGAAAAGACTACAAATTCGTGTACTTACAAAGGGACATAGGGACAATACAATAAAAAAAAGAGTTCTGTACTATGAAAAAAAGTATGTTTAACCACCTTATATAATATATATAGACAGATAGGCCGTAGGTGGCACGTCGTCACCATATTGAACGTTTGAAACAGGAAAAAACAGTCGTTGAAGTGATCGAATAAATTCGTAGGTCTTCTTTTCGGAAACGGACGAGTCCCAACTCCTTTACTCATGAAAAATAAATAAACAGGTCAATTCGCCGTCTTTGTGTTATAAAGGTAAATGTGCGTGTAAATACACTTACATTAAAATGTATAGGTAGAGGTACACAGAATATAAACTTGATATATTTTCAAATAATTAAATTATTCAGACGTTCCAATAATGAAATAATTTCAATACTATCAGACGCGAAAATAAAACGTTTATTCGAATACTCAGATGCTGAAATATTCGATTTCGCCAATTATCATCATTATTCAAATTTTAAGTTTTTTTCAGCGGTAGATATATCAGTATTTCAATAAAATACTCATTGCTAATGATGAGAACAACTAATGATTAATTATTGATTACATTATTACAATTTTCATCATTGAAAATATAGTATATATATATTATAAAATACCGCGTATGCATGTGTAAAATATTTTAACACGCCATGAAAACTATAAAGTCGATTTTCTTTTTTTTTTTTTTTTTTGCTCACCGATGAAATATTAATTCATACATAAATATATATATATTTATTATATTATTATTAGTTCCATGTATCTACTCTGTTATAAAATGCGTGCTATTATTGTTTCTTTTTTTGGAAATTTCAAGTTTTTTAATTAAGCTTAAAATATCGTACAAACTTTTTAAACTGAAATATAAAGTTTTCGAAACAAAAAAAAATTCGCTAGTGGGTACCTAGAAAAACTTTTCCTTTAGTTCAAAAATAATAATAATAATAAAAAAAGTATTTCAACATAATATTATTGTGTGATTTACCACTTTAAAAGTTGTGTGGGCGAAAAATTGTGATGATTTTTTTCTAGCACAATATAACAGTGAAAATATCACACGAGATAAATGCGTTTATTTAATTTTCCGACAATTTAAAGTTTTTACGGAGCCAAAACGGTTTTTGTACTTAAACTCATTCCAATGCGTGACGATCAGTTAATAGTAATGGTTATATTATGCCGTTTTCCTAAATTAGATCACGATAAAACGTACGAGAAAAGTAAATTCAATTTAGTTATCGTCGTCATTGGCTGAATAATAATTTGATTTGGCTGAAAGTTGTGTTTTTACACATAAATAAGTTTAAAACTGCTGCGTTAGACTAATTTCGGAGACCCAAGAGAGGGAAAAACTTGGTATATAAATGTGACACTTTCTGAAATATTGAAATCACTTTCACGGTGTTTGGCGCTTGGTCGTGACGTCAACAATACCCGGCTATAATATTTCCATAAATACCAATTAATTTAGTAATTTTATGGCACCAAAGCTTATATAGAAGTAATTAGTGTAATATGTTACCTGGACTAGAAAGGTTTATAACGCCTATTATGCAAAACCGTTTGCTAAATAAAATTAGTATTGTTAATATTAAATTACTATGAAACGTCATTAATTGATAACGATACTTTAATAATACAGTGTTCAGTTATGCAAATGACGTAAATAAATTATCGTTGATGTAATTATATCTTAAGAAGACGAGTTACGGTTGTTTTAATACTTAAATACAATCAAGTCTTTGGATTTGAGTATTCTTATACTTATGATTACGCCATTGACACGTAGGTATCAGATCTATTTTACGCTTAACGTACAATGTTAACAAATTGTTTTTTAATCTATAATAGTTTCAAAAGCGAATAAGTGCTTATTGTTTCATATGATCTATACCTATCAGTTTTTGTTAGTACGTTAAGTATTATTATTTTAACATAATGATGTTATAATGTATCTTGATAATACATAAATCATTTAAAGAAAAAGAAAGAAATTAAAAAAAAATTAATTTAAAATTTATAAATAAAACAGTAAGTAAAAATAAGTAAAATGAAACAATTAAAAAAAAAAATAAATACAATAATTTTAGATGATATATACAAAAGTGTCTTATAACCCAAAGGAATTCGTCAAACACATTTTCCTTGAATTGGATTGACCGCCATTACTACATGTTCTTGTAGATGTTTTTTTTTTTTTTTTTTTTTCCAAGACTTTACGTATGTGCGCTAATTATCGCATGGAAAAATTTCT
>JAIPRM010006281.1:0-18969 GCA_025469315.1 Stegophylla sp. TES_Ste_2020 | reverse complement strand
AAAAAATTTGTCAAAGATTAAGACGTACAAATTTTTTTCGAAAATAAGTAATTAATATTTTTTATTTCAGTTTTGTCTTTGATTGATTTTTAAAGTATATACGTGCGTATACCCACGTATCTGTTGTTGTTTTGTAGGGTATACGCTAAATCAGTAAACTGGTGCCAGGGTATACGTCGTATACCCGCGTATACCCTCCAAAACACCACTTAGAGGGCAGACGACAGCTGATGATAGGCTATAAAAGACAGACAAGGCGGCGACAGGTACCTAACCGACCTAACCTAACCTACTTAACCAATCTAACACAGAAGAGAAGAAGAGAGAGATATGATGAAAGAAAGCTGTGATAATGGATCCCCTGAGTCCGTGGGGCCCTGAGGCAGGGGTGAAATGTCCAAAGACTTTTTAATTATCGTTTTTTGGTAAGCCCGTTAGCATGTCCCTAAAGGCATGAGCCCTTCCACCACGACAAGGTGGGCTCATGGAGGGGACCTACTTAACCTACCTAACCCTGCCTAACCTACCTAACGCGCACACGAATTCCGTTTTAAATACTATGTGTACTTATAAAGTTATAAATTTAAGTTTAATACACTCATGTACCCTCACATTATTAAGATTACGTCTAGTACACGGCATCAGGCGACTTAAGCAACTACACAGGTTGTTAACTGCGAATTACCGATGCCCTCTTCACCATCACGCACGCGTACCTTCAGCGAATCGAATAACGCAAAGAAACAAGGTGTCAAATAAAAAAAAAAAAAATGTACACATAATAGATAAAACAGATTTCGTGAGAAGAGAGAGAGAGTGAGGAGAGGAGAGGAGAGGAGGAGAGAGAAGGAGTGAGTGAAACCGATCAGCGAGACGAACTTTCCGTTGTCGGTTTGAACACTGACGACGAGACGACGGTCTGACGACTGCTACGAATTTATTTTATTTTATTTTTGAAAGCAAAACGATTGTCATTGGTCGAAACTATGTCTATACCTGATTGGCTGTTAAGATATTTAATTAAAATTAGATTTTAAGCTATTAAAATATTATAATATACACACCACCAACTGTTAATTAACATTAATATTACGATAATATTATAACAACAATAATTAAAAAGATGTAATAAAACATTACCGATCAACCTTTCAACCTTTTGTGTGTTAATAAGAATTATGTAATAAAATGGGTAATTTATTCGTACTTTCTCCGATTATTTTTTTCAATCAAACCCTTGTAAAATGTTTAATTCTTTGTCCGTAAGAAATTTGATTGCACCAAAATATTTGCAATACAATTCTCTATCTAAGCATTAAAATTTCAAAACAATCGGTTGGCTAATTTTCTTATATGTACATTAAAGTGCGTAATTGTAGGAATAACTAACGAATTACGTCGAAATTCTAACTTTAAACGGGTATAAAAAAAAAAAGTTGACCAACGATTTTCGAGATTTTTTCAGGTCAATTAGACATATATGTCAGTGAGATTATATTGAATTTTCAAGTCTTAATATTAAAAATCGAAAATTTTATTATATAAAAACTAACAAAAAATGAGAAATTTCCGAAATTTTCAAAACGTCGTACTTAAGTCGAAATTGATCAAATCTTTTTGAAATTTTTATGACATGTTCTCGTAACTATTTTTAGTGGTCGGTAAAAATTTCAAGTCTCTAGCTGCATTATTTTAGAAGTTATGTCAAAAAGTAATTTTCAATTTTACGGAAATTTCGGTAATTGCGTATTTTGCCGTTTTTTGTCAATTTTTCAACAGTTTTCCCCCATTTTTGGAAAAGGTATTGAAAAATTGGAAAAATGACCTTTCTAAAGTACCATCTGGGTACAATTTCGGTTCTATAGAGATTCTGATCGAAACTTTCAGACAAGTATTTCTATACGAATGTGTTCACAGAAAGTGAAAAAATAAATAAACATCATTGTAAAATCATAAGCTTCTTCACTTTGTTCAGAATCTAAAAGAGTACTTACCAGTTTTGGAGCATTAAACTAAAAATTATTTGATTACATACAACATTTACAAAAAACAAAAAAGTAAAGTAAAGACAAGAAAGCCTTCCGGCTTTCTTGTCTTCACACTCCGGATATTCTTCGCTCCTTGGATCAGATACTTTTGGATCTTGGTGGGTGTGTAGAAGTTAAACAAACGATTAATCATTTCTTAAATAAGATGATTCTGAATGAAAGAAGTTAATAATATAAAAAACAATAATAGTTATCATCATATTACACCATTAAGAGTATTTGACCCGAAGAGCGAATATCCGTGGTGCGAAATATTTCCGGCTTTCTTGTCTTTACTTTACTTTACTTTTCTTTTTATCTAATAAATAAAAAAAAGCGGGAAAAATTAATGAGAATAAATAAAGAAAAGGAAAAAATATGTTGGATATTTTCTTAATATTTTTTTCTCATTTATATTTTCCCCTTTATTTATTAGATAAAAAAAAGAAGCAAAGTAAATTATAGGCAACAAAGCCGGACATTTATTCACACCACTAACATTCTTCGTCCCTTAGGACGGATACTTTTAAAGGGTGTGTAGAATTTTAAAGAATGACAATTCATTTCTTCAATAAGACGATTCTGAATGAAAGAATTTAATAATATAAAGAACAACAATAATAATAATTTTCAACATACCTACCAAAAGTAACTGACCCGAAAAGAGAAGAATATCCGTGGTGCGAAGTATGTTCAGCTTTGTTGTCTAAACTTTTTTTTCTCTAATAAATAATGAAAAGGAAAAAAAAATTAATGAGAAAAAAGTTCGCCTTGCCAGGGTGTTCTTGGCACGGCTGGTGGGAAATAATTTCAAATTACAATAAAATATAAGCAACATAAGAAAATAAAATAAAATAAAGTGGCTATAATTATTGTAAATCAACATTTATGCACTGTAACATAATTTTTACTTAAGTTTAACATGGCGCATAAAAGTTAATCGTCAGTCATGGTTAAAAAAAAAAAATGCAAAGTATTCGGATTATCGAGTTTGTGTCAATTTTAGGTCAATTTTTGATAGATTTTCTCCTTTTTTGGAAAAAGTATTGAGAAATTCGAAAAATTACCTCTTTAAAGTATCATCTGGGTGTGATTTTGAATCTATGAAGTTACTGATCGAAACTTTTGGATAAATATTTCTGTACGAAAAAGGGTTTATAGAGGAAGAAAAAAAATAAACATCATTGTAAAAACATAAGCTTCTTCATTTCGTTCAGAATCTAAAAAAATAAAAAATAAACATTATTATAAAATCATAAATTTCTATAGTTTCTATATATTACTGCAATTCGATAATGACACGTTGTGAAATTTGCACTTTGGTAAAGCTCTACTGGAAGTTAAATAATATCAGAAGTGTTAACGAGAGGTCAACAATAATTTTAAGTTGTTGGATAGTGAAAAACTTAAAAGGATGAATACTAGATTGGCGGTTTGCGGAGGTACGCGCAGTATCGCGGGAAAATGTTGAGAATCAATGACTAGGGTCGCCGCACACCCTCCGTTGGCAGCATTGGGTTGTGTTCAGGCAGATTTCGTGACAAATGGCAACTACGATTTTTTTATTATTATTATTATTATTATTATTATTATTATTACTATTATTATTATTATTTATTATAATATTATTTTGTCGTGTTCGAACGCCACACAGAGGCCAATTTCCGTCTCAATCGGCCGACCGATTTTATATTCACGCTTACCGTATGACTCCCTCAGTTGAGAAATTCATTACGTTGCGTCGGGATTCTCAGTTTACAGTGCGCGTTTTGATGTGAAAAAACGAAATAAAAATAAAACAGATAGGAATAAGAATAAAAAAAATAAAAAATTCCATTCGGCTAGATACTGCCACTGCACATCATTTGAGGATTCTTACATCGTCTGCTGACCGAATATCACAAATGGTGTAGTTCTGTGCGTGTGTCCGTGTGTGAGAGTGCGCGCGTGTGTTTTGTTGTGGTTGTTATCATTGTCGGGGCGTGTGTGTGTTCGGCCTGGCCATGGCGTTTAGATGAGGGGTCCATTGACGCCGTTTAGTTAGCCGTCACTGAACATGGACGACGGGTCGTACAACGGCGGCAAGCAGGGCCAACAGCAACAGCAGTCGGGCGGTGGCTTCAATCAGAAGGGTGACAATGGAGATGGTGGTGGTGTCAACAACAAGGTGAAATACACCATGCCCGGCGTGTTACACTTTATTCAGCACGAGTGGTCCAACTTCGAGCTTGAAAGGTCCCACTGGGAAATCGACAGAGCCGAATTGCAGGTGAGTCATGGCTCAGCGGTGGCTCATTGTATCTTGTGTGATTATTTTCGTAAAACGTAGTTAATTAAAGAGCAGAGGCTGGGCCCCCGTAGCTTAACATAGGGTACGAATATTCGGTCCATTAGAGCAATGTATGTTTCGTTTCTGGTTCGCAATCTTATCAGACCCTTCTGTACCTATCCAATTGCAAAGAGATTAGTCGAACACCACTCAATCTTACTTAAGCCTAGATTCATCGTTATTGAGTTTCGATTTAAATTATTTGCTTAATTATGATCAGAATAGAAACAGCTTAGATATTTAATACCAATGTTCAATTATATGATTTCTATAAAAGTTTGATAGATGAATTTTGTTTTTTGGATTTGCTGAACACAGTTTTCATATCACACTTTACCCTGGTAGTCCTAAGTAAATTTTTTCATGGGTAGATTCTACTTTCTTTTCCCTCTCCTCTTCTAATTATTTGGGGTTGACACCATCATCCTAAATATTCACCTAACACAGTCTCTACACTCATCTTGGCCATCTTTATATCAGTCTTAATCATAATATCTAACCATCTTTTTGTTTTTTATCTTGTGTTATTTCTTTTCATATTTGTTTTCATAACTATTTTTACAGCCTCAGTTTTATCTCATTAGTAATCCGAACCACTATTATCTGCTCTATCTTTTTGTTAAGAGCCCAATATTTTCTAACATAAAACATCATTAAAGATTTTTCATAGGGAGATTGTACTGGAATTAAATATAATTGCATAGTTTAAATAAACTTGTTTATGTACTTAATGATATAACTGTAAGTGTCTTGTGATCAAGAATTATTTCCATTCAATCTTAAAAACTATATCAGTAAATAAGAAACAATTAAGTATATTGTACCTATCTATAGGTACTTACATGATTAGGAACATTTAGCTGAAATATAAAAATTGTTTTACTTATTTTGTAAGTACCTAAATAGTTCTTAATATTTCAGTTCTTAAAATTATACCTATTAAAATTAAATTTGTTTTATTCTTGAAATTGAATTTTACCTAAAAACCATTGTTTTCAATGATTTCACTTTAAGCTTGGTAGGTATTATAAATAGAAGTTTGGTTAAATTTGTAATATGCTTTTATATTATGTCGTAATGTATGTTATTGATTCAATAATATTTTAATGTTTTCATTATATAAATGTGGTTATTAAAATTAGGTACCTATTCATTTTCTTTAAATTTAGTGTTATGGTCATGATACATTTTATATTAATAATGATATTGATTCATTGATTAATTTTATGATGGATTAAAAAAAATAGTTATGTTCAAAAACAGATTTAAGTTAACCATTTTAATTTGTTATTATTGATTTTATTTAGGCTAGAATAGCATTTCTTCAAGGGGAAAGAAAAGGCCAAGACAATCTGAAAAATGATTTAATTCGTCGAATTCAAATGTTAGAACATGCACTACGAGCCGAAAGGTAATACATAGTAATAAATTTAGTACCTAAGTATTTAGGTACAAATATTTTTTTTTATACAAATCTATCTAAATTGTACAATCTCTACTACAACATATTTGTGAAAGTTTTATAATTTACCTATTTACCTTTATTTTTTTTATGTTTTAATCATAAATTCAGTGCTGGTTAAGTTGTGAAAAATCATGTTAATCTAATACATATTTCTCAATAAAGTAAAATAATAATAAAAAATAATATATATATTTTAAGAAGTTTTTGCAATACTAATAATAAATACATCATATTGTTATCAAATCTAAGACTTAAATTAATTTCAATATTCATTTAATATTTTCTACTTGTGGCATATACAATTTAAATGGTACCTTAAATATTTACTATCTAAATATTTCCCAAATTTAATGATATAATATCATAATTTATGTTATCGGTGATATGAGGAAATGGCATATGTTCTTAAAATTAAGTTTTTCTGAGCTATATAATAAATAAACTAATTTTTTTTCATAATATTAACATTAAAAAAAAAAAAAAAAAATTGTGAAACTAGATACTTAAACATGTGATGTAATATAGTCAAATTATAATTTATACGGCTATACTCAACTTACATTCTAAATAATGAAAACCATTCTTTAAGGGTACAAATTTTCCAAGAATTTGACAGCTTATTATTTTACTATTATTTTAATACTTGAATAAAGAATATAATTTGTAACAATTAAATTAAAGATATACGGTATATACAAATTTAGTAATTTTAAATGTGTTGTTACAATATAATTATAATGTTGAAATATGTATCATTTTTATTAGAGCAAAATATCACAAATTAAAATATGGCACAGAAATGCCCCAATCTGAAATGCAATTGCCATCAACATCTACTAGTGCACAAGATGAATATTCTCCTATACCAGAAGTCAATGCAGATAGTGATGCTCCATTATCATCTATCTCAAATGTTAGTTGGAAACAAGGAAGGCAGTTACTTAGAGAGTAAGTGTATTAATAATATTTTAGCTTTTTACTTATTAATTATTATCTTTTTATAGATATCTACATGAAATAGGATATACAGATACTATAATTGATGTTCGGTCATCACGAGTGCGTAACCTTTTAGGTTTGAATAATAATAATAACATGAGTGGTGTAGATTCTGGGCAAAGTGAAAATAATCAGATAAATGGTAATAATTTCAATAAACGTTTTAGTGACAATCAAGGCCAGTGTTCACCTACCAAGCGAGTAAGTCGTTTTATACTTAAATACTTCTGCAAAATATTTTGTAACTTACCTTTTTAGACACAGCAGCAGCAACAGCAACAAAACCAAAAAAAATTATTGGATGTTGAGTCAGCCGTTATGGCAAATTTTGAATTTTTATCAACAATGCGCAGCACTAATGATAATAATGATGTAGACATGGAAGATGATGGTGTCGATGATGATGATGACGATGAAGAAGATGATGAAATGGGAATGGCAGATGATGTCATTGATATGACATCTATCTGTAAAGTAAGATGAAGCAAAATTCTCTAATCTACTAAAATTAATTTTAATATTATTATCTTTTAGTTTGGTCCAGATGATGTAGATGCTGAGGCTGAAGAAGTTGTGAATGAGTTACAATTATTAACGGAAGACATGAGTAACAAAGAAAATGAACAAAATGACTGGAGTATGCTATTGTTTTTCAAATTGTATTATATTAATATTTATTTGTTGAATATAATTTTTTTTTTTATAGAAATTTCAAATAGAGATGTATTCAATAAAAATTCAAATAATGCAAATTGGATAAAAAATGAACCAGTTGAATTAGTTGATGGAAATATGGATTTAGCTTTAGGGTTAGGAGAATTGGCACAACTTACTGTTAATAATGAATCTGAAAGTAATGTAGATGTGAGTTACAGACATTTTATTTTATTTAACCTTTTTATAACATATTGCTCATGTTGACATTATTTAGTTAATTTTGTCATTTAACAATTATATTTCTATATATATATGTGTATAGAAGCATAATTGTGGGGAAGATATGGGGGATTAATTCCCATATGCGCTGTAGGTACTATTATTTCTTGTATGAATTAAAATTATTATATACTATTTATAATTTATTTGATTCCTTATATTTTGTAAATTTTTGAAAAAAAATCTAATATTATTTAATGTATTAATAATTTTAGGAAGCAATTCTTTGATGAAAACTCTTGTTGATGTTTATTTAAAGTTTTATGTTTTAAATTGATTTATATAGCTAAATTTATTATTTTCACAAATTGGTAAATCAAACATGGATTTTTATTATTCCAAAACTAATATTGCTTAAAAATTGAAAATTTGGCTTAAGGTTATCCATTTTTTATAAAACTAAAACAATTTTTCATTGAACTCCATTTATAATTATTTTCTAATTACAATGAATTATCATTGGTGTCAAACTTAAAACTATATAAAATAATATGTGAAAATCGTGTATATTTTATATAATAAAAATGTAATGTGTCTGAAAAGCAAAGCACTAAAGGAGTGAAAGGACTAACTTTGACGACTATTATCTTACAAGATTTAAAAATATTTAATAATTTATATATCTAAATTAAATTAATGTTGGTGGTTCTTAAAAGTTTTTAGATATATTAAGGTTGGAGAGGGTCAAAGTCTCATGATTTTTATAAATTTATAATTTCTATATTTCTTTTTATAAATCATTCTTAATTACGTCATTGTTTGTGAATGTTGATCTTACATCAAATTTTCATTTTTAAGTTTACAATAATACATTAGCAGGGAATACTTTCATACAATAATACTTAGAAATTTAAACTTTGTTTTATCATTTCTTTTTTAATTTTACAAAATTATTGTAGTATAGTATTAAAACATTTGAATATTTATCATTATTATCATTCAATATATTTTTTTTGCTAGTCCATTTGGTCTCGAATTGTATCTGTCCAAAACATTATCTAATGGCATGAGTGTACACATAAAATATGCTGTGAAAGTCATGAGAATTTAATTCAAGACTTATTTATTTTACATAGGTTGTTGATATGAAAACTGCTTCACGCAAAACTTGGAATGCTAAGTATACCTTACGTAGTCATTTTGATGGTGTTCGTGCTTTAGCATTTCATCCAACTGAATCTATTTTAATAACTGCAAGTGAAGATCATACTATGAAGCTTTGGAACTTGCAAAAAACCGTTACTCCAAAAAAGTATATTGTTATTTTCTATGATGTTATAACGCTTGATTCGTTTCTAAATTATTAAATGTCATTTTTAGGTCAGCATCATTAGATGTAGAACCATTATATACATTCAGAAATCATACTGGACCTGTATTTTGTTTAGCAATAAGTAAAAATGGGGAGCACTGTTACAGTGGTGGGTTGGATAAAGTTATCAAAGTATGGTCAATGCCTTCAGCTAATATTGATCCTTATGATTCTTACGGTAATTAAATTGAGTATTTACCATAACATAAACTAGTTGGATTTATTTTATTTGTTGTATGTTGTTAGATAAAAATATTTTAATCAACAACCTAGAAGGCCATGAAGATGCTGTTTGGGGAATTTCCGTTCATCATAATCGTTCAGAGTTGTTATCATGTTCAGCTGATGGTTCAGTAAAACTTTGGTCACCAACCAATCTCAAAGCACCATGTTTGTCATCCTATATTTCTGATCAAGGTATAATAATTGTTAATTTCACGAATATTGTTTGTAAAATAAATAAATTCCAATTTGTTATGTAGATGAAATTCCTACTTCAGTTGATTATGTCAGAGACGTAGAAGGTCAATTTGTTGCATCTTATAATTCATCTCATTGTGTTATTTATGATATTGAAACCAAAAGTCCTATAACTCGATTAGAATGCTCAAAGGTTATTATTATAAATTGTAACAATGAAAAATATAACTAATTACATGTAATTTATCCCAATAGGACCCAGCTGAAATGGCGACTCAGTTGATTCATCGAGTAAAATGTCATCCGACATTGCCTTTAACCATTACAGCACATGATGATCATCATATTCGTTTCTTTGATAATAACAGTGGAAAAATGATTCATTCTATGGTTGCCCACTTAGATGCTGTTACTAGTTTAGCTGTTGATCCCCATGGTTTATATTTATTATCAGGAAGTAAGACAATTGTAATTAAAAAAAGAGAGAAGAAATACTATTTTATAACTTGTTTTTAGGTCATGACTCTTCTATCAGAATATGGAATTTAGAAAGTAAAACTTGTGTACAAGAAATCACTGCACATCGAAAAAAGCTAGATGAATCTATACTAGATGTTGCATTTCACCCATCTGAAGCATACATCGCCAGTGCTGGAGCTGACAGCCTAGTCAAAGTATTTGTATAGGTACATTTGATGTATATCATAAATTTAGTAGGACACCTAATTACATTTATCTCAGTGTCTTTTATTTGACCAACTTCCGATCAAATCCACCATTATAGTGTTTTTGCAGTAATCATGATTTATTAAGTTGAATTATTAATTTTTCTTTTGAATTGTTTTATTATATAATTTTCTTTTTCTAAAACTAAACATTTTAAAAGAAAATAAAACTTGTGCATAACTTATTAAGTTTCTGTGATTTTAATTTTTAGTAAAATTATAGTTTTAAGGTTTCTGTGTATTTTCATATGTAATATGATTCAACTCCCAATATTAATAATCAATATTTATAATTATTTTTATTTTCATTTTTAATTTCAATTATTTTGTTGAATGTACATTTTTAGTACTGGTTAAAAACGCTAGTTTTTATATACCAATATTTTTATTTCTCAGTAATCAATTCAGTCAAAGTATAAGACCAAATTCCATACTAAATTTTAACAAAATGGTATTGACTATGCAAATCAAAATATTTTTAAACTGCAAGTTCTCAAGTGTATTAAATTTGTAAAGATCTTAGAATAAGTTTAACAATACCCATTCTAGTTATACCTGATTATTTTACATATGTTTGAAAAAAAAATGATTTGTGACAATATACACACATTTATAATACAGTAAATTCAAATATACACATTCATTTTATACTTATATTTATGATCTTCTTAAAAACCTTTCAAATAATGCAATTAAATTGTGATTGATACTAACTGAATCTCAAAATAAACACCACCCTATTTTGGTGATCAAACAGGGTCCTTATGTGTGCGCGTCAAACTGTATTTTTTGTTTTATTACTATTACAAACTATTAGTGACAACTACGAAATTCTTGATTTTTTTTGTTTTTTTTTTAATCTGCGATAACATCAGTGTTGGCTCTAGTCATTTTTCTATTATTTTCTTTATTCAGAATAACAAAACAAAAGGAACCTTGATTTTTAAAATTGAAATATTTTGCATTTAACTAACAAAAATAAATTATCATTACTTCATACTTATGAAAATTTTATGTGTATAGGTATATACATACATATATACATATATATATATATATATATATATATATATGTGTGTGTGTGTTTGTGTATAAAATAGGTATTTTAAGATCAAAAAATTAAACAATTTGGTAGTTCTAACACATGAATTAAAATGAAAATTTTAGAATAATTTATGTTTAAGTCTAGTCTGACAATATTAAAAATTACACCACACTATTTATATTTATTACTTAAATAAAGTATAATATATATGTGCCTGTTTCATAGTGAAGTTCTGATGTATTCCAGAGTGGTTAATTAGAATAAAATATATTGTTTAGTCATGTGAGATGCTTTTAATGCGAGTGTCAATGAAACTGTAGTTTTGATGTATTTTGTTCAAAAACTAAAGAAAGTCAAGTTTTGTATATAAATATTTTTATTGTATTGGAAAATGTTCTGCCATTTTTATTTGAATCAATATATTTTTTTCAATACAAGAAATATTTGCAAAATGAAACAAGCACATTATTATTCAAATTATTTATTGAATATGTCAAAAGTTATAGCATTATTTATACTACCTAAATATGTTGACCTCTATGATTACTGTAGAAAAGTGTATGATCAACGACACTACTATAAAAAAAGTAGAATAATATAATATATTATTATGTACACACACACGTAAATATATATATATATATATATATTTATGTGTGTGTGTATGTGTGTGTAAAAGAAAAGAACTTAATGTACCTATACTTACTAAACTTGTTGTATAATATTATACTGTTGTAAAAATAAATAATTATTATCGTAAAATGTTTCTTATTGTCTTCCATTTTTGTTTAGCATCAGCTATCAAGTATTGTTTATTCAAATCCATAAAAAATATTCACTGAACAGTTTGTTTTGATTATTTATTTATTATTATGTTAACACCTCCAGCAGGCAGTTATTAAGGTGATTACAGAGCTCCAAATTAAAACTCAATATTGCACATTTACAAATACCAATAACAAAATAGTGCAGATACAAGATAGTGCTGATACTGAGAACAGAGAAAAATGTCTATGCTAATTTGTTTAGCTGAGTATTTGATACTTGGGAAGATTTGTGTAAGAGTGAAGCGTGTTGGACCATGAAAGGGAGTTCTCTTAAGAACATTGACAAACTCTGAATGGAATGCATTGAAAGAGATTAGGAATGTCTAAAAAGTTATTAAAAATTGAAGAAGTAAAAAAATGTTAGCATCTAGTCAATGGTTAGAAAATTATATTGAGAGAATTACAAATAAAGAAGTAGTTTTATGACTCCATGTTCAATTATTTTAAAAATATAAAAATAGTTTATTTGATTGAAGTTAAAATGCTTTATTTGTATAGCATTGTTAAATTGTTGAATGTTTATTGATTGTGTTGGTTTAATTGTTTTAATTTTTAATTCATTACAATTCTAGGCTAATATTAACTTAAACTTTATTAAATTTTACAAAAAAATTAAAAAAAAATTTGTACTTGCACAATGAGTGTGTGGGTTATTATTTATCAATAAACAAAACAAAAACATGGATTCATACAAACTAAAGTACTGGAAAACATTAAATAAACAAAAAAGTAAAGTAAAGTATAGACGAGAAAGCTGGACATACTTCGCTCCTCAGGTCAGTTACTCTTAGTGGGTGTGTAAAATTTTAAAGAAACGATTAATGATTTCTCTTCAATAAGACGATTCTGAACGAAGGAAGTTAATAATATAAAGAATCATAATAGTTATTTTCAACACACCAAGAGTATCTGACCTGATGAGCAAAGAATATTTTTGGTGCAAAGTATATGCAGCTTTCTTATTTTTACTTAACTTTACTTTTTTTTTATCTAATAAATAACCAAAAAGAAAAAAAGTAATGGGAAAAGTGTTAGATAAAATATGTCAAAAAATTTTTTTCCCATTTTCAACATTTTTTTGCATCAAAATGTTTTTCATATTATTGTTTATGTTTATCAATGTTTAAATTTTCATAAAGTTTGGATCAAAAAATTATGGTTTTTGAGTCTATTTTTGGCAAATTTTGGGTAATTTTTCTATATGAAAATGTTAAAAAAAAAAAATAAATAAACATCATTATAAAAAACAATAGTTTCTGCACTTCGTTCAGAATCTAAAATTGTATTCACATATGAAATTGAGAATTATTTAAACTTTGTCAATCCGATTGGTTTTTCTGCCTATAGAGATATGCAAATCCGATATGATGTATAATAAAAAAATACAGACATTACATGTGCACATATTTATTATTTAATTAAAAATTATCTATATTATTATACAAAAAAAATCAAATATATTGTGGCTGAAGCACTTATCAATACACATTAACGTCCCATACTGGTGTTTGCCATTAAATGCTTTCTAGGAAGCTCAGAAATGCTTCGCCCTGCTTCCGTGTGTAAATGTTTCGACGAGACCACAGCTATGAAGTCGACTAGCATCCAACCAGTATGTCCTTTGGGACACTGGTTGGTAAAACTTTTGTCGCTGCAGCTAAAATGGATTTAATACAAATTAAAATGTAACCTGGAGTATTATTGGATTGTAATTAAAATCTGTTTAGATTTATAAATTATTTAGGTGGAGTTTGGTTTTTGACTGGTCAGACTTTTTAGTCAATTAACCAATCAAAATCTTATAAGAAATTATATGGTAAAATTCTTTTTGAATTGTGTCAATTGATACAATTTTGACTGGCACCGACCCTATATTCCAGGTTGTACAAGTCAAGAGTATGAATAATGGCAACTAGAGTGTCTTCATTTTTCAACGTTATTTTATTGGAAAATTTGCAATTTAATTATACTAAATAGTAAATAATGTACCTTAGCACCTATATATTTTTTTTATTATTATTATATTTTAATAGCTATATTTCTTTAGTAATATGTTTACTCCTTTACAGTGGCTGATAACTTAATATTAACTGTGTGTTTCTTCTTTTTATTTAATATCGACAAAGTGACTTTCCCAGTCATTTTCCTTAAAACTCCATTAAAATATTATTTATTTGCACCACCATTTGCAGTATGGTGCACTTTTATTTTAAATAATTTGAATTTAATGTCAATATAAATCACAGAATATTTTAAAAATTTAACATTTCAAAATGAAAATACATTAATATAACATTTTACGTATATATTTTGAAATTTTTTTAACAGATGTGCACATGAATAATATTCAAAATACTTTTGACAAACATTTATGTTGCATGTGTCATGAAAATAATTTAAACAAAGTTTTTTTAACAATATATACCATTGAAGTTTACAGTGCTCATTTTAACTCCTCTAATCGAAGCATATTGTTAAGTTTACCAATATATTTACATAATAAAACAATTTTAACAGTACATTTATTTTATCATAATGCAAAAATTAGAATTTTTAACAATTAAAATGTTCTAAAGAAATAAAATTCAGTCTCATATTTGAAAACATATGTGATTATTCTCAATATACTACTTACAAGTTTACAAATGATTTGAAAAATGTTAATTGGAAACATATGAGTTTTTATCAATATTTTTAAGCAATCATATTATTATGAACATCTTAAAATTGAAAAAGAAAGGGTTCAAAATTGTCAAAATGCTATTTGTTATTTATTACTATCATTATGTTTAGGTTATTATAAAAATAAACTTAAATAATTTAACAATTATATGAAAATATTCTACTAGTGCAAGTACAGAAGATTTGTTTTTGACTTTGTGTACAAATATTGTAAGAATTAAATGCATGTCTTAAACTTGTACTTACTGATTAACAGTACAACTGATTTATAATACAGGCGGTCTTAAATTAATAAAATATTGATTTTTTTAGTTATTATTGTATTTAATATTTATTATTTACATAATTTATGTATATAGATCAAACACTTAAAATATATTTTTAACAAAATCAAATACATATAATTTAAGTAATTAATCTTTATCATCATAATTTTTGAAAGAAAGTTTATCTTCTAATCGGGCGCCCATACATGGTCCGGCTTTGACATTGGAAGTATCAACATAATCATGTTGTGAATTATACCATGTTACTGATAATCTTCTATCTTGGAAAAGTTTACCCTTAACTTGTGCAGTTTCAGCATCCTTTCTCATTTCATATTTTATTACTAAAGCTGGAATTATTGTATCCGATATATATTCAATAATATTACCAAATTGTAAAAAGTGTGTTACGACTTGGTCTTCATCGTCTACTTCGTATCCAGACACTAATAACTGAGTGGGCCTGTGGTCAACAGATATGCTGGTAGTTTTCGTTTCACGCACTTTATTTTTAGCTTCCAACAATTTATTAGCAACGGCTAATTTTTCTTTCATTTGATAAGCAGTTTTGGCGGTCCCGGACGCTGGAGTAATTCCAAGAGCTTTTAATTTATTTCTTAAAACAATAACATTTTTCTTTAAATCTAATATTTCTTTTTCATCGCTGTTCCCTTGTTGTTGCTTAACAAATAAATCCAAATCAGTTAAGAGCAAGTTCTTTAAAGCTTCCTGTTTTGCTTCTAATAGTTTGTCTTCTTTAGTAAGGGTTTTTGGAGGTGGTTTTGCCACAATTTTTTCTTTGGCCTGACTTGAAATTGGCTTTTTCATCGCAGACGCTAGGTCTGCTTGAATATTTTCAATGTTTGTCTTAAGTTGAATGATTGTAGCCATTAACACTTGCTTTTGTTCACCTTTAACATTAGGTGCAGCTTCTAATAATTTATTTAATTGTTCTAACTGTTTGTCCAATAATTCTTGTTTACGTTTAGTGATAGCGGCAGAAAAGTCTTGAGCTAATTTTTTGGCTTCTTCTTGTTTTTTAATTAAAGATGTTTTAATTACTTCGGCTTCTTTTTCATTCGTTAATCCTGTTTGACGAGTAATTCTATTATCTAATGATAAAATTTTAGGTTTTTGGGGTTGGGTAGAATTAGTATTTTTTTCATCTACTGGTTTTACTTCAGCAGAATTATCTGCAAACCAATTAGCAGTAATTGGTAAAGTTCCAAAAACTGTTTCTATATTTTTATATGCTTTTTGTGCTTCGTGAGAAGTTGAGAATGTAATAGTAGCTTCTTTATTTTCACTGCTTGTTTGGATATTGGTGATTTTTCCAAATTTCATGAAACTATTATTTAAACTACTTATGTTATTCAAATTTTCTGGAACATTTTTCAATTGTACTTCATTTGAGGATACTTTAGGACCTAAACGCCTGTAATCAAATTTAGGCTTCTTATTGATATTAGAATTATTAATGTTGTTGTTATCCTCTTTTTTAAAGTTCTTTCTCTTAAAACGATTTTGGACTTCACCAGTAGGTACACTAACTAACTCACGTTTTTGCTTAGAAAATTTTTGCTCTCCACTGCCTCGAACCCAATATGAACCTTCTGTAGATGGGTAATACATTCTTTGATTTTGGGCTGGTGGATATGGTTGAACCGGAACTGTTACTGGCACATTTTGAACAATAGGAACTACAGGGAACGGTGGGGTCAATGTGTTGGTAAAAGATGTTCCAGCATTTTGGAAACTTAAAACACCATTACCACCAGTAGCCAACACTACAGGATCTTTACCATGATCAAAAACACATAAATCACCTTTCATACAGTATCCTTTTTCATCAAAATCAACACACCGTCCCAAAGTTTTTTTTTCAATAACTTCAGATTTTTTAAATTCAGCAAATATATCTTCTTTTGGTTTTTTAATAGGTGATCCAGATGGAGATCTGGATCTATTTTTAGGAGATCTAAATCTACGTTTAAATTTTGGAGATTTAGAACGCCGGGGAGACCATGATCGACCGTGGTAACGATACTTACGATACGATTCTCTTTCTTCATCTTCATCACTAGTGTGTTCATCACGCCGATATCGTTTCGATCTCGTGAATTTTATGTCTTTATTTCTTGGTGATCTTGATCGCACGAGTGAACGCGATCGCGACCTAGGCTTCTCTTCTTCTTTATTAATTACCTTATCTATCGGTTTTTCACCAGAATCAGATTTTTCTCCAGATGAAGTCACTGCAGTTTCGCATTTAATTTCTATTGGATCATCATTCAGGTAAGATTCATTCCGCAACGTTTCCACAAGTAATGAAGTGAAGCCTTCAGTCTCGTTATTCAAGAACTCTTCGAGTTGCGATAAAAGGAACTTTTGTAGTTCGTTTATTGGTCGATCGCGTTTCAATAACGCAAATATATATTTAGCCAAGGCTGCGGGTTCCGCTTCACATATTGGTCCCAGGACGGCCGTCAGCCAGGTTTTGAATCGTTCTGGATCCTTGATTTGCATAATTCACGTACTGATGGCAATCACCAGTATATAAATGGGTTATGTACAGCGGGGTGAACAGTATTACTTTTTTGACTTCAAAACGAAACGCTGACAATATATAACACTATTTCACTGGTAATATTGTGATTCGTAATAAAGAACGGTTTAAGCGTTCATGTAATCAGGTGTGAAGTTACGCGAATTTTGAAAGTGTTGAACTTTTCACACATAGACAAAATTACAATCGGATATTTCACTGGAACTGAGATGAGATTATTGGTGTCAACTTAAGTGGTCTACACTGATCCATAATTCCAAACTATCCTATTAATGGTCACACTGCTGCTGAAAAAATAAAAACATTGTATTTTTTTAGCAAAAAATTATGTAGATCATTAATCGATCGTAAAAGGCAACAGATTTACGTAATAAATGAAAATTTTTTGAAATATTAAGAATATACAATTTTTCAAGTTTGTTGGAATAAATTTTGAGAATGTTACGTTGGTCACACATTCAAAGAAATCGATCAACTTCTTAGTCCACGATCCTGCGACCGCGCACTAAATTTGTTTTTATCCCTGTGTCTCTGGCCTCTGTACGATTATTATTTTTAGGATTTTCTTAGATTTTCATCTCTGTGTGACAGCACAACAGCTATAAAATGCCGAAAATTGGTTGAAGTTCGGCTTGATAATACCGTAAGTAATCGTGTGTAATCCTTATAATAAGTTTGATTTTAATGATACATGATGTATTATTATTATACTCGTTATAAATATATAAATATTATGCGGCCACCCACTGTGTTAAGTCGGGCTCGAGTACAATATTATTATTATGTAGGTAGTTGTATTTTTAACTACTGTAGAAATGTGTAAATAAAGATTTGAGTACGAGCATTGAATACTGCTTTTTTAACTAGCTCAATGACGGAGTGCGTGTATTTTTTTTAAATGTTTAAATTATAAATAGGTAATATATGCGTGGTTATATAGAAGTATCAATACATAGGCATAAATAGGTTTAATTTCTAAACGATTTTTAGGGTTTTTCAGAGACAACAATATCTAAATTACCATACTACTCACTTTAGTACATTGTTAACAGTTAAGGGGCTTTGTTTTTCACATACCATAGAATAATAGTGTACAAACCACTAGTACTAACCACTTGGAACATCGATTTTAGATTCTGAACGAATTGAAGAAGCTTATGATTTTACAATGATGTTTATTTTTAGATTCTGAACAAAGTGAAGAAGCTAGTGTTTTTACAATGATGTTTATTTTTTTTTTTTATTATTATTTTTTTCTATTAACACTTTTTCGTATAGAAATACTTGTCCAAAAGTTTTGATCAATAACTTTTTGAAACCCGATTCGCCTCTAGATTGTACTTTAGAGAGGTCATTTTTTGAATTTCTCA
>JAIPRM010006280.1:2727-18976 GCA_025469315.1 Stegophylla sp. TES_Ste_2020 | reverse complement strand
ACGGGTGGTATTCTCTTGACGGGCGTATTAAATTTTAAAGAAACGATAAATCATTTCTTCAATAAAACGATTCTGAACGAGGGAAGTTAATAATATATAAAAAAAAAAAATGTTAGAAAAATGTCCAAAATTTTTTTTCACATTTTCAAAGTTTTCTTGCGACAAAATCATTTTTATAGCATTTTTTATTTATGTTTAAATTTTCTGATAAAATTCTGATCAAAAAATGATGGTTTTCGAGTCGTTTTTGTCAAATTTTGGGTAGGTTTTTCCAAAAAGAAACATTGAAGAATTGAGAAATTCAAAAAATGACCTCTTTAAAGTACAATCTAGAAGCGAATCAAAAAGTTATTGATCGAACATTTTGGACAAATATTTCTATACGAAAAGTTGTACACAGTAAAAAAAAAAAAAAATAATAAATAAACAAACATGATTGTAAAAACACTAGCTTCTTCACTTCGTTCAGAATCTAATAGATAAAATATAGAACATAATATTTATGATGTTTGCTTGAAGGGAATACAACAGTGGCTATTAATGGTAACATAATATGATGTAAACATTATTATCTACGCAAAATAATGAATAATAGCGTGTAAAATAATAAGTTTCTGTTCATAACTCGTATTTCATAAATAAACAACATTGTTAATACTACGTACCTACGCATTTCATAAATTCAAAAATTGCCTCGTCACTGACGCAAATAAGACTTCGCACATTGACGTTATGTATTATTTAATATTATATGCATATGCTCACTAGTATATAGGGCGTTTTGACACATACCCACCCCCGTAGGTGAGCGCAGGCCCGAATTTCTAGAAATATCAGCTACAGTATTTTTTACCTTTACAAAATCTTAGACACACTAATGTGTATTATTATATCTTTCATTCACGGTCGATGACTAATATGATTTTTGTTGATATGCCAATAATAAAATATTATTATAATGCGATAATAATTTTTTAATATAAATTTCACTGTTTTCAATGTCCACATTTTATTCTAAAAATCGCGAAAGAGGTGTTGTGTGATTAATCGAAAAATTTCTCTGAGTTAGTCTCCATAAATAGTGTTTATTGATAAAAAAAAACACTCGTTTTAAATAAAATAATGTTTTATAGGCAATTCGAATTTTCTTCTTTGAAACGATATTGATAAAATACTTAATAAAATATAATAATAACGAGTTGACCTATTACATATGACAATGATAGATACAAATATAAAGCGAAAAATAGATCTAAACACACACACGCACACAAATGGTATCAACTTCAAAATATGCACAGTACCTATGAAACCAAAAGCGTTATTTTACATCTTACTTCTTGATCGGATCGTCAGAAACGAATTTTGTGATTTATATATATATATATATATATATATATTATATTTCGCGTTTCCATATAATATCTCTCAAAACAAACAGGCGAACAATGATAATTATTACGAGTTCATCACAATAATTCGTGTCGCGCGTGTACCTCTACTACTACATACCTACACCAACTGCAAGAAGGCGTCACGCGTTTTTGTTCGAACAATGTTTATTTGGTGCGAGACTGTACACATCGCGTGGCAGCACGTGTTTAATAGATAATAAAATAACAATAAAAAATCACTTATTACGACGACGACGAGTACAATGGCGGACGGACGGTGACTTGTGGGTTGTGTGACACGCGCCGTACCTACTATATTTTACATAATATTCGATCGCAATCAGAGCGTGAGAAAAACAACGATTGTTTTTCGAAGGTTTTCGCGTTTCGTCATCGTCGCTATTATTTCCACCCTTCCCTATCTAGCCTTCCCGCCCAAATCCTTAACGTCGCGCGGTCGGTCGAAATTCACACTTACTTAAATGGCCTAAAATTAAACAATTAATAATAACAATTACGCATCGAAATTTATGTCGTTTTTATTCGCGACAAAAAGACCAAAATCGCGAGCTAATAAATTTTTTATAAATCCTCCTGCGTTATTTTATAGATCGAAACGCACGTTTACTGTTACACTTGTAATACACACACACACACACACACAGAGTCGTTATAATGCTCTCGGTAGAATTTACATAATGCGCCTATGCCTCGTATTCGTTCGTCCTTATCCAGGAATCCTTATTACTTTTCCGATCGCCAGAAGGGTTTTTTTTCTATTCGACGACTTATAAAATAAAATGTGATATCATTTTAAAAATTTAGACATTCAACTCGAAGTGGATACGCTTGTATAACATTTTGAAGTTCAAAAAAAAAATGATGTACGCGTTAAAAGGAAAACGAATTGAAGTCGTTCGGTTTTGTGTTTCATTTGAAAACGATAAATGTCAAGTGAACTTTTCAGGTTCAAACTATGTATTAAATTTGAAATACTAACATGCAGCAGTCGAAGTCGTTTTTATTATTCATGAAAGTGATTGATTTCGTCATGTTTGGACGCACTTGAATGTACACTCAAATACGGTTTTTTTTTTTTTTTTTTTTGGTTAAGCTCTGGAGAAAAAATTTACCTCTTTAAATATTATTATCGATTAAGCGCAACAGGAATAAGGATTCAAAATTGTTTCGTAATAACAATAATAAAAAAAAAAAAAATGAGAATTATTAAAAATTTAAAATAAAAAAAATAAAAATTAATTAATTTTTTTTTGATGTGTCTTGTTTAATCGTACAAATGAGTACACAACGTTTTTAATTGTGTCCACGTGACGTGTTGCCATTGTATGTGTAACAAAAGCGTTTCTAAACAATACGTTCACATACACATTGTCCGGCACTCAACGAACTACATTACGAACACTTATTGTTTGCCACATTGGTTTGGAAGCGTGAAACCATAGGACGTAATCCATATAGTCATATCTCATTTAGTCACGTTTTTCCCGGGAGTGGAAAAATTTTTGTATTTAGTAATTTTTCATATTATGATATTTCTAGAAAATCATAGCATTGATGTGACATTTTTGAAAAATACAACAAACGAACGGCGGACCGTGTAGGCAATTCGGGTGCATTCTTGTCGTGCCACCGAACGATTTGCATATACATACACCGCTCACGTTCAAAATTTTATATGAAACTAGTTACTCCCGTGTAAATCGATGAACATTTTTAGTTAATTTAGTATTGAATGAATACAAAAATATATGATTTAACAAGTTATTCTACGCACCAACTGAGTATTGGAGTCCATAAAAACATTATACTCTTTATGTTATATTCGTTTAAACATTCTCATGAAAATCGAAATTAAATGAAATTTTTAAAAATAATAATTTCATAGATTTAGTACTAAGGACTGTTTTTTACTAGGAAATAAAATTTTTTACAAATTATTTAATGGGAAAAAAAAAATTGTTTACTGGTTTGATCTAGAAAGCTGAAATTTGTTTTTACTCTTACGCTATAAAATATTAACGTATAACACTGAAAAAAAGAAAAAAAAAACACTCTAATCTATAAGCTCAGCTCAGAATCTAAAAGGCATGTAGTAAATGCATATTCATAGATCAGATTAATATTATTGTTATTTACCGTTTCCCAACCCGTAAATACAAACGGCGGCGCGTATGATTTCTACAACAAATGCTCGTATGTACTATAAACCATTATTTCCAAGTCCTTCGACGAAAGACCGCTAATGGATAAATGTAAATTATACGGTGTCCGAAAACCGAACGGTTCGAGGGGGTGGCTTATGCGTTATTTTCAAAACACATGTGCACGTAGGGGAAATATCATTTTTCCTCTCCTCTCTTCACCGTTATTTGGGCCATCATTTCTAGGAAGTCATTATTATATAATATAACCGTCACTGAAACCCATGGGTTTAATTCGGTCTCTTGAAAGCAATTATATCGGTGTTTAATCAGGTTTTTCAAGCGAACGAAATGCGTTTTAAACATGAGATTAAAACGTGTACTTGTTTCAATTAAAAAAAGTCAATTTTTAAAAAATTTCAAAAATCTTGCATTTTTGGTTTTAAATATTAATTGTTTCTATTAAAGACACATCTTCTATGAAATATTGTTCATAAATATACTACATTGTGTCTTATATGAAAATTACAATGGTTATAAAGTTATTTATTCATTTCCACTTGTTCAGTTACACTCCTAAAAATGCCGCCCGGGGCGAATCAGCCCTCCCGCACCCCTCACGCTACGCCACTGGTTATCACATTTTAAACAATAACCGTAATTCACACTGTAATCATCCTTCAGTAATCAATATTTTTTAAAAATTTTTTAACGTAAAGTTACGCAATGCAATTAAAATTATAACAACGCCATGGTGTCAACAAATCACGAGTGACAATCATCAAATAAGAGGTATGTACGTAAATAGAGAGGGGTAATAGTGTTTGCACGACGACGAGGGAGGCGGCCCGGGAGAGCTGCGGGAGAAAGATGAGGTATGTGGAACAAAAGAACGCGAACAATATTAATTTACGCGGAGAATGTGCGAATTGATTGGCGTCGGGTTTGCGGGAGAGGAAGAGAGAAGGGGATTCGAATTTTATACGCACTACGTTCTCCCGTAATAATTAAAGGAATCGCGCGGGGTGGAAAACGTCGGAGAGTTCACCGAAACGCGACACAGATCGTGTTAATTTATGTGGCTGCGCACTAATGACGTGCGAATCGAGACGTAACTCTTTGCATCGGGTAATTTAAATATTTCACGTCTACTCACACGTACGCGTTTTGTGTCATTACCGTGCGAATATACGCGAGAGTGGGAAATCTAATTCCACGGGACACGCGCGTACAGGACCGCGAGATACAGCGTAGTAGACGATGAGAGGAAAACATGATATAAAATAATAACAAAATATTGTCATTTGACTTTTCAGGACGCTCTCTACCTAAGTACGTGTCCTGTTTTCCCCGTCTCGCACCGCCGCCGCCGCGCCGCTTGTCGGAATATCGCGCGTTTCGACGAACAATTTCAAAACGGATAATAATAATTATTATACAACACACACGCGTAATTTTCTCTGCTTGTTTTTCTTGTCAACGACTCGAGCGGAGCCGATGTTGTTACACGGCCATCAACCAGCAGCTTTCTCAGTCGGAGCCCGATTGAGTTGTGTTAACCCGACCTCAAAAGTATCTTTATATGCGGACACCAGTGGCGTTAGGGTGTCATATACCCTCCATTTGGACGTTTTTTGCTTTTGAATTTATTATCTGCACGAAAACACATAAATGTGTTCGAAATTCAACGATGGACTAGGTTTTATGAATAGAAAATTACTTCCAAATTTGTGCTTAAATTAAAAAAAAAAAAATGTTGTGTTGTCTACGGGGATCTAGTTGGAACGTCATCGTTCTCGACTTCTGTCCGTTATCACTCACTAGAGATTAGTTACTTTTTTTATTAGGTGACGTACTACAGGTTGAGAACACGACCTATCTTCGCCCTGCGGGTGGGGTGAAGATTGTGGTACGATGGTGCAGGCTCAGTGGCGTAGCATTTTTTTCCGTGTCGTTTTTTCCTACATCTGGAACCATAGGCTCATTAGAAAGGGCTTGGGGAGTCAGCTGTCCTTAAAAATCCACTCAGAATACCCCCCCTTTTTTTTTTTTAAATTGATGAAGGTTTGCGCCCTTTGGAAAGCTAATCAATAAAATAAACATATTAGCCTGTTAATTCTTAATATTAATTGCACTAATGTATTCAACTGATCAGCCTCCCACCCCAAAAAAAAATTCATGGCTACGCCACTGCGGTGGCTACAATCATATAAATAACATAGTTTAAATTTATATTTTATTTAAAATGCGAACTTTAAACTTGAAGATTAAAAGGTTTTTTTTTAAGTTGTTCAGGGAAATAATGTAAATTATAATATAAATGTACTGGAAAAGGGTGTGGGGGGCCAAGCTCCCCCACTGAACTGTGACAGTTCAAAAATAATATATAAAAAATGAAATATCTACATAACAGCACTTTGCTTAAATTTGTTTGAAATACCGTCAACTAACTTATTGATACCTATAAAATAACTTAATTCCATTTTTTTTATACTACTAATGATGATTTTATGCGCGTATTTTTTAATAGTTCAATATTCTATCGAATAAAACATGTAAAATACATAATATGATTATGTATATATATTTGCTGTAGTTGATGATTTTTAATAGTTTCACTTGTATCTAAAATCTGAATACTAAACAGATGGGTATCAATAATTATAAGGTAAAATTTAAATTTGTGTATTATAGGTGAATTCATTTAACCGATCTAAATACAATTCTTATTTTTAGATAATGCTGAGATGACAATTTTTTGTTTTCGCTTTAACTAACACATCACAGTGGTATTTTTGTAAAGAGTCTCCGACAAAAATGGTCAGAACAGACATTTTTAATTGAATCTGCGCCCCGGCATTTAGTGTTAAATAAAGAACGAAAAAAAATAATAGAAAAGAAGTGTCATTTGAAACGCGAAAAGACTGGAAAAAAGCTGTTGTTTTCGGTAATTGGAGGGAGCAAATTATCCCGTTGCCATCCCCTCTTCACATAGATCCACTACTGGGATTTCCGCGTGGGCCAAAGTGTGACACGGTGAAAAAAAAAAAAACAATGCCCTTGTTCATTGTGTAACACGAAACGTTACGGGGCTTAGGTGTTTTTTTTTTTTTTTTTAATAAAACTATACAATACCGAATACGCGGGTTACTATAAAACATGTACTCGTTCGTGTTGTGTAATTGAACACTTGGGAACAATGAGCCGAGTTCTCCTGTAATTTTTTACGATTTTTCAGGATGAATTTTTCTGCTTTGAAAATAAACAAAAAATTTACAAACAGTTTATTCATATTTCGTTTTGTTGTTTCTAATCGAAAATAATAATTAAAATTATCAAATTCTAATTAATAAAAACAATTAATAATAATGATACTTAGATATTATGTTTGAAAAATTTAATTGATTTGAATAAAAAAATATTATTTAATTTATTGATTAGTATTGGGTAAGTTGAGTAAAATACAATATTTGTATTGAAGAGTTTTTTATGAAGAATATATTTTAAAGTCTTAACTGTCTCAAAATCTAAATGCTCAGAAATTTCAAAGAATTATTATTAGTTTATTGTAGATATGATATTAATTCCCATCTAATCATGGAATAAATTATAAAAAACAATTGAATATGTAAATAATATTTTAAAATAGCAAGTTAAATATTTGAGTCAATTTGTGTATGACGAACATGTTGTGTTGAATGCGAGCCACTCGTTCCGTGGGTCACTTGTGCCATCTATTTAATTGTTTTATTTTTTTTTTTATTAGGGATTGTAGAACTATTGTACCTATTAACAGAAATATGAACTATAAACTTACACATAATAATTATTGTTCGACATTTCTGATTATTTAAACCACTTTACGGAGGAGTAGAGTGATGCAGTAGAAAACTTTAAAATAAATCCATCATAAAAGATTCTTCATTTTTCAGTACAAAACTTTAAAATCTCGTAACTAACTAACGAATTAAATAATATTGATTCGATATCAAAACGTTCAAAACTTCAAGAAAATCGATATTGAAACTAAAAATAGTAAACGCCAATCAAAAAAAAAAAGTTTAAAAATATCTCCGTGTTCTTAACAGCGAAAAATTATAATTTTGATATTCTAATTGTATAAGTTAAGACGAGATGAGATCATAAATAAAAAAATAAATACAATAGTTTATATCGAAAAACTTTAAGTTTCTAAGTATGAAAATAAATCACCTTTAAAACTGTACGCGCGCCGAGGATTAAAACGATCCAATAGGTAATAATAACAATAATGTTCAAACGGTATTGAACAGCTCTGAACGTATTGAAATAAATAATTATTCCCGTGCGGTCATTTTCGCATCTCTTGAGGTCAAAAATCCGTGCGGTTACTCAGAATTAAATTCGCTCAATCGTTTTATGGAAATATACATAAGCAACAGAAAACTTTCCCGGTAGACGATATTATTCCAGTTTAATATTCCAAAACGGTTTAAGTCATTCGAAACACGGCAGAACCTCTAGGAATTAATGGCTTTGAAACGTGATAGAGGTTTGAAATATTATATTTCTGGGATACGAGAGAGTATAACGGAGAAAATTATAACGAACCATTAGTGCAGTAATTAATGCAGGTTATGAATACGAAGAAAAACACAATTATTATTTACTCTGAGAAACTTTGATTATCTGTCGATATTCATAAATCACTTATTGGCGTGACTCGGAGGGTATTTTCTTGTCGCCTATGGACGGGGGGGGGGGTGAGGGGATGAGTTGTTAAAAATTAAAAAAGGGAAATTAGCTGACCTGATGAATTTTGTTTGACCGTGATACTTAAGAAACGATATATTATAGATTTTTTTTTGACATTTTCAGTTTTGTCAATTAAGCTTAAAACGGACTAAAAAAAGACCCGAGTATAATATACTTATGCTAATAAATGTATAAAATGTAATAAATCGAATTTTCCAAAGTGGTTCAATTGTGCTGTATATGTGTGTAGGTGTACGCCGCATTAATGGGTTTGAAATTAAATATACACGTCTGAAATATAATAATAATAATTATAAAATGTTTCCCGATTATTATTGTCTTAGGTCCCCCAACGCGTGATTAATTTTGCCAGTTGCGCGCACAGAAAACGCGCGAGACCGTACATACACGTCACATACCTTACAACACGTCGTAACAAACAGAATATTATCGTTGTACGAAGAACCGTTAAACGATTTATTTTATAATAATTATTATTTCATATACGTGCGCGTTGCGAGTTGTGCCGCTTCCGCGTGACCGCGTAATTTTATATTTATATCGCGGGTTTAGCCTCGCAGTTTGACAAATGGTTTTTCTACTTTTTTCGTTTTTTTTTTTTTTTTTTATCGTGTACGGTTTACCAATAAAAGTTTTTCGATTTTTTTTACGAATTTTCGTTTATCCTCCGTGTCACGCGATTTACATTCGAAAACCCGCGACCCGGGAAAAAATCGTCCGCGGCGATATTGTGTAATTAATATGATAACTTTTACCACAATGATATCGAGTCAGAAACCATTATTTTTTTTATTATTATTGTATTTTCATGAGTCTCTCTCGTATTCGCAAGCCCAAGCGAATACTAACAATAATGGTTCTAGAGCCCCAGTGCCCTATGCCAATAAACCGTTTTCATTGGCTCATTTGAATTTCACGTCAAAATAATTATTAATCATAATAATATGATGATTAGGTATTGTTTTTTTTTTTTTCGTTTATTTTAATTATTTAATAATTAAAAAAATCAATTGTTTTTTTTTTTTTTTTTTTTTTTTATGTAAAATTACTATCATTGTAAAGAGTCAATTATTATTATTTATTGAAAAAAAAGTGCAATAATAACCTAACCTATAATTACATATATATATATATATATATATATATAACGATATTATATAATATTATCTCGATAAATAAGCAAAAGCTTAGGCACTGCGAAGGGGACGTAAGGAGTGCATTTAATAATCATAACTAGGGCTGGGATTTCGATGCACTTTGCATTGTTTTCTTCCGAAGTTTTCTGTGCAATGTTCGTTTCGTTATTAATACGTTTTAGGTATTTTTTAATTAGAATAAGAAATTTTATTTTGCATTTTTCGACAACATTTTGATTTTAAGGTCATTTTTCTCATTTTTTTTAGTGCATTTTATGGGTTTTTAGGTCATTTTTGGCCTAAAATTCAAATTCAAAATGTCACTATTAACTTATAGTGTGAGATTTATTTTATACGCTGACAATAGATGAAATTTTATCTTATCCATAATTTTTGTACATTATATTTATATCAATTCTTATCTTGCCTCCCAGCATAGCTATATGCTAGAAGCTTAGCTTCTTAAAATCGATAAACACTCCTCACGACGATACCTCATACCAGTCATATAATTTTAAGCTATTATAAATAAATTTTAAAGACATTTTTTTAGTACATTTTTTGAGTTTTTTAAGTCATTTTCGCATTTTTTTAAGAGCATTTTCAGCGATTTTTAAGGGCATTAAAATCCCAGCTCTAATCATAACTAATAATCGGTGGTAAACTTTGTCCAGAGTTTTAATTATTGAATTAAATTGCGAAAACTGTAAAACATATTTTAAGACACTAATAATGTCTTTCGAGGCGTATCAATGATGGAACGTATCAATCGATCGTGACGCACCTATTATGCGAATCGCAAAAAAAAAACAAACTTTATAAGCTTTTCACTTTTGCAATGCACACTTTACACTACCCTCCACCTTCTTATGATAAATGTCTTGCTGGCACCCTCGGTTACTACTATTCACTATCTACACGCGTGATGTGTATTTATTTATTTATTTTATATTTACGGGACTAGCCCTTTAGAAAATTATTTGATATATACAGTTTACAATTAATTATGGTTACAAATTACGAGACTTATCACTATGAAAATACATAAAAGTTGAAATATACACATAATAGGTATAATAATATAAGTATTAACGGAGGTGGAAAGCGTCCACATCGGCAAGAATCATTAATCTTGAGATAGGTTCATTTGCTAAGTAATTAGAGGTGCAAGGAGGAATGTAGGAGGGAGTTGGATTTCTAAAAATATTTTGTGATACCCTAAAGTCAATACGTACAACTTAATAGACGAGAAGAATCTATTTTTCCAGATAGCAATCCATTCAGAAATTTAAGCCCAAGAGTAGCTCTTCGATTAGATGACGTGTATTGATGGGTCGATGCGTCGTCGTCAACGAAAAAAAAGTTGCTCGTAACCACCCCCCCCCCGTCCTCCTCCTCCTGTGTGGTGGTGTACGACAACGTCATACATTATAATAAATAAAGAAAATAAATAGAAAAAAACTATTTAATAAAACGTCATCCGCGTTTATATCCGACAATAACGGGACTGACGTGTCGGATTTGCTTTTTATTATTATTACTACTACCGTTTAGCACAACACGGACAGGAGTTTACGTTATTATTACATTATATAGTATATGACGAGAATCGTTTTCCTTTTTTATTTATTTTTTTTCGTTGCCCTCCGCAGGGTATTGACCCCCCGCGGTTTTCCACCACAGTGAAATATTGTCGGGACCGAATTCGCGCGAGCGTTTTACCTCTGTATGACGTATATCAACCCCCCCCCCCCCAATCCGGCCGCCATAACCCGCGCCGTGGTCAATTTGCATGTATATATATATATATATATCTAAAGAGACGCGGGAGTGTGGGAGATTTGGGAGAACTCGCGGGCACACGCACTCGCGGTGCCTTTGTATTACGAAATAATAATAACGCCATTTTTCGCTTTTCATGGCCGGTAATTAACAAACGGTATTGTTATATTATAACACCCCCGTTAACGCGTTCAAATTAAATCGGTCGCGGACGACAAGAATTTAATATTGTTTGAAACCACGAGAATAATAATAATAATAATAATAATTAAACGCCAACTAAGTACACGCCGCGTCGCGGCGGCCAGTGATTCTTTGACTAGTTTAATTTATTCTTTTATATTGTATTATAATAATATTAATATTCATTCAGAGACAGAGCTCAATTTCACGGAACAATATATGATATTAACAAACGCATCGATCGCGTGCGAATGGGGAGGGGGGAGGGGTTGATGATACTAATCATAATACGAATATTGTATATACGAACCCCGTCGTCGCGGTATAACGCATTATTCGTGTCCGTTGATTATTATTATTATTATTATTGTTAGGGAGTAGGTATACAATATATATATATATATATATACATACAGGGTGTCCCTCTGTGGGCAAGCTCTGATTTACCGATTCGTGGGCCCCAGATCATCCATCTCTTAATTTCCTTCAAAGTTAAAATAAAACGTATGCCTATTAATTTATTTTGTAATTAATGTTGTATGTAATTTGTGGAAGCTTATATACGTAAGTTAGAATTTGTTAGATTTAGCCCCCCCCCCCGTTTTCCAAAGGCATTGACTTTATTCAATTTCCAAAAAAATCTTGGGGGGCTCTGGGTGATTTTAAAAGGCTAAGACGCCCCCACCTCACCTATTTGCGCTTATGATTATAGATTAAAATTGTATTATTAAAAACATGATTGTTTAGTATAATATAAGAACATTTTATTTTCAGTACCCATACGTCTAGTTAATAATGTCTGATAAGAATTTATTTAAGTATACGAATTAAAAAGCGATATTTTAGAATTTTTTGATTACTACACTTATAACATTAAACTAAATGTTTTTATGTTTAAAGTTTTAAGTCAAATTTGATTTCAATATTGACAAATATTTGCTTGCCATTATGATAAAAAAGTATATAATTAATTTTTTTTGCCTGTTGTCAGTGGGCCCCTGTTTTGAATGGGCCCAGTACAAATGTCCCATTTGTCCTTGAATAAATATGGTTACTGACTGTGGGTCACTGATTTTTTCCTATGGTCAATTTATGTATTTCACGAATAATTTAAAACAACTATATTATGCTTATGGAATAAAATATGATTTTCATTATTTTTAATAATATGAACGATTTTTAAAAATGATAAGTTTTTTTTCAATGGCTAACACCACTACTATTTCTCAATATAATAATATAAAAATAAAAAAATTGAATTAGTAATTTTATATTATTATTTTAGTATAATGTAATGTCTAGTCATTGAATAAAATGATTTATGACTTTTATAATCCCAAAGTAATTTTAGGTGAAGTAATAATAAATGTTTTTTTTTTTTTTTTGTACATTATTAAGTTATTTTATTTTTTACTCTAGTTTACACTTTGTTATTTATACATTATTTGTAACAATAATTTACAATACACACACACTTGAGTGACATATGGAAATGTAAAATTGTACATTATTTTTCAACGAATGCATATTTCTTTTTTCGCATTTCATTGTGCACAAGAACTTGTCCCTGACGGCAACTGGTATTTCATCGAAACGGATATAGGTTTTTTAACATGCAGTAAATTAAATTGAGAACTACCTTCAAAATTCCTTCAAAACACCTTTTCGTATATTCATTCTATAAATTACGTCTTCAATTTTATAAAAATCGTATATTTTGAGTTTCCTATTTAAATTACTTAAGTTAATATTTAGTTTATTTTTATTTGCAGTGGGAATTTCGATTTAAATTCACAGCACATTTGTTATTGTTATTGTATTTAATGTTTTAGGAATTTATGCAATATTCAATTTTCAAAATGTATGTAAATTTAAATATAGGATGTCCCAGTACGATTTGACAAATGCAATAACATATTTTGTTCTATTAATATTTTAACTTCTTTTTAAAATTTATTACTACAGCATTGCGCTACAGCAATAACGAATACATCATTTTTTTTTTATTATTATTATTATTTCTTAAATTTTCATATTTGAAATTTCATACTATTGTTTTGGGAAAAAATCAAAATAGCCATTTGGTGAATCTAATTTTCAGATAAATATTGATGCTTAAATCTCTTATAAAAGTTAATCCGTTCTTTTTCTACGATTTTTTTTTTTTTTAATTTGGCGAGTGTAATTTAAAATTATTGTCAAATTATTCATTATACCTATCATCAAATGACGTCATAATAAGATTACCATTATTTTTTTGCTTTTTATACATATGAAAGCCCACGGAGGAAAATTATAATTGTCAAATTTCCAAAATGTTTAATATTGCAATTTTCCCCCCTCGAAATCTGTATTTTAAAATCTTTTTTGTAGCACTAGCCGTGATCATTTTTCCCGAACTTGATTCACGTATTAATTCGTAAAGGGAACATAATATTAAAATATCGTGTAATAAAATTCAACTTCACTAAATTTTGATTATTATCCCCGCATTCCCGCATTCCTTCATATGTTTTCTCATTAGCGCATCGTTGGGGGACTACATGTAATTGCCATTGCGTTCATTTCCGAAAACGATTTTTTAGCTTATTGAGAACAACCCCGAAATTTTCGCAATCATTATCCGTATAAGTGTGGCTAACGGCCGCATGTGACCCACAGGCCGCAGTTTTACGACCACTGTCTCAGTCTATTGAATCTCGAATTATAACGCCCCCGTTAAAAAAATAAAAAATTATTCGAATAAACTTTCACGGATTGCTGCGACGACGCGTGTATGACGTGTGTTTAATTACAGTTTGAAATGAAAAATTAATTTAAGCACCCAGACGAGCCTTTGAAATCGCAAATAGTTTACAAGGACAGATGGGAGTTTCGCATAAGAGATATAAATGTGACGTGTCGGTCGGTGTGTGTACATACTTTTTTTTTTTTTTAATGTGAAGTTTCAACAAACTCGTGTGCTTACAACAATACAATTTCGGTCCTAATTACGTGTGAAATTGTAACTATAATCATTATTATTATTACCCGCGTTTTTTTTTTTTTGTACGAAAATCCGATTACAGAGGAAACGTATTGTTTGTCGTATAATAAACGGCGGACTACGAGCCGTACGTTGGCAATACGTTTTTCGACGGAATGGTCAAACAAGATATTATTATTGTTATTGAATCGTACACCGAAACGATAAATTGGCGTGGTTTAACCAAGTTGTTAAAAATATTCCCAACTCGTGATCGTTTTGAAGTCCATTATCGTGTACGTATAAGACAACTCGTGGAATAGAAAGTATTTATAATTACATAATAGGAAATGAAACTTGATAAGTTTAGAAAAAGAATCGTCCATTGTCTTTTCTAGAAAATTTTGTGAGCACGTCCCAATTTTGAATAAATCCAACTAATAATAACTGTAAACAAAATTTAAAACCGATTTATTTCGGAAGCACATATATTCTTGTGAATCACTTTATTCCACAGTGAAATTCAAATATCGTTCAAATTCGACTAAAGATCATTTGAAAGAAAAGTTCTAAACGTCCTCTGACATACATGCAACCAGACCTTAAATTGCTCGTGAAAACAAAAGACGTGAAAAAATATTTCAACTCAAAAAAAAAAAAAAAACTATGAAAACAATTTTGTTTTTGAAATTGTAACTTTTTATACACATATAGTCATAATTTAAAATTTAAAAAGCTGGACATAATTTTGCATCACGAGTATTCCTCGCTCCTTTCGGGTGGGATTTTGAGGATGTGTTTAATTTGAAAAACAAAAAGCGATAAATCATTTACTCAATGTACTCAGCCAATTTTATATCCTACTATTGAGAAAAAAATCTCTAAAAGTTTTTATTTCACGTTTAAAAAGTTCCTTGTACCAAAACATTGTCGTGTTATTATCTATTTACTTTTAAACTTTCATATGGTTTGAATTAAAAAAAGATAGTTTTTGCCAAATTTTAAGTTGTTCCCACAAATTTTGGGAGAACTATTGAGAATTTCAAAAAATTACCTCTCAAAGTGCCATCTAGAGACGAATTTCGATTTAAAAAACTGCCGGTCGGAATTTTCGGACAAGTATTTTCATAACAAAAAAATGTTTACAGAAAAAAAAAATTACAGATTTCTATCTGCGTTATATTATGTCAAAACACTAGCAGTTCATTGTATATGTTTAATACCAAAAACAGCGAATAATAAAAGAGCTTTAGAAAATATCAAAATGTGCTAAATTTATCGTTTTCATTAATAATTCCGTCATAATATTATACTGACGATATTACAGAGAAATCGCTTGATATAAAAACGTTTTAAAACATTGATTATTTTATACTATTGTTTCGTATTTAAATGCAATCAAAGCGTTTTAACAGTAGAGTGGTTGACGTTCGATATATCGTGATAATGACACACGGTCGGGGATAGATTTGACAAACACACGCATAATCTTCAGAACGTATAAATAATATGTACCTTGACGATAATTCCTCGGGTGTAAATGCTCGTGAGGCGCTTGTCATCGCCTAATCCACCACCACCACGCACTCAGTTTCCAAATCTACTGTAATAATATTACATATAATATACAGTTTGTATAACCACTTGTACGCAGCAAATTCGATCCATCACTGAGCTGTGTGGCACTCCAACGACGACAATATCGCAGAGTGAAATGTTTCCGCTGAAATCGAACCACGTTGTTCGTGTGAGTCCAGTGCAGTATAGAACATATATTATTACTCTCTATCATATACTATTTCACTCGATCGCAAGAGCAATTCTGCCGAGCCATTTGAATATACAATATCTAAGGGCTACTCCGGGCATATC